>PYSR01000150.1:0-87193 GCA_003049425.1 Magnaporthiopsis incrustans | reverse complement strand
AGGCGGGCTTATCGGCGGGCCCCATAGCCAATGGGGCCGGGGCTTAACAAAAAGCAACGTTAAATTTAAAACTAATTATTTTAAATTGCAATTATATTAACGAAAATTTAATATTAATTTAAATATAACGGCCTTAAGGGGAATAAATGTAATTTTAAAATTTCCCTAGCTTAAAAAGTACAACTTATAAATAAATTAAACCACCGGCTAGGTTTATTAAAACGTATTATCGAACCTTGCGGAAATTTAACAGCTATAAGCTTTAAATTATAAAAATTAAATAAAAGAAAAAATAACCGCAACGGCAGCAAAATATAACAATTAACCTTTATAAAAAACATAAAAAAAACACGCAATTATTTACAAGCGACATTTTTTCGGATAAAGTTTAAAAATTAACGAAAAAAATGGCAAACGTACCTTAAAAGTACCACTAGTATTAAAGGTTATTCCAGCGGGATTTAAAATTAATGCTTTTAAAGCACGAACCGTTTAATCACGCTATTAAACTTAAAAAAGGGCAAATTTTAATTATTAAAAACTGTACCCCTTAAACCTTAAAAAATAGCAGCTCTTAAAGGAAGCAATAAAAAAGGATTTAAAAAAGGGATTTATTAGGCCCTTAAATTTATTAATCGGTTATGCAATCCTATTTGTACCTAAAAAGGACGGAAAAAAAATATGCATTAATTACCAACCATTTAACAAAATAACGATTAAAAATCGATATCCTTTACTGTTAATTAAAAAATTATAAAATAAGCTTGTAAAGGCTAAATACTTTACAATTTTAAATTTACAAAAAGCTTACGGCCTAATACAAATTAAAAAAGGACACGAATAAATAACGGCCTTTTAAATAAAAATAAGCACGTTTAAATCTTTTATTATAACCTTCGGGCTAATTAACGCCCCGGTTACATTTTAAAAAGCTATTAACCATTAATTACGCAAATATTTAAATCTTTTAATCCTGGCATATTTAAATAATTTTTTAATTTTTTTAAAAACCTTAAAAAAATACCGGCAGCATGTATATAAAGTACTGCAAAAATTATAAAAAGCGCATTTATTAATTAACGTAAAAAAATATACCTGGCATATATAACATATAATATTTTTAAAATATAAAATTACTTTAAAAAAATTAAAATAAAACGGAAAAAAATCCAAGCAATTTTAAACTGGTTAACGCTTATAACGGTGAAAAAAATCCAAGGCTTTTTCGTGTTTATAAACTTTTACTGGCAATGTATTTAAAATTTTAACAAAAAAGCCATTTCATTTACGAACCTTATTAAAAATAACACCCAGTTTTATTAAAGGAATAAAAAATAAAAAGCTTTTAACACGTTATAATAAACGGTTTTAAAAAAACCTGTACTAGCAATGCCAAACCCGAATAAACCTTTTAAAATTAAAATTAACGCATTAAATTATGCCATAAAAGCACAGCTTAGCCAATAAAATAAGCTAAAAAAGCTTCACCCCTGTGCATTTTTTTTTATAAAAGTTAAACGAATTAAAATTAAATTATTAAATTTACGATAAAAAGCTTTTAATTATAATAAAAGCTTTAAAAAAATAGCGCTATTATTTGCTAAAAACCAATTATTAAATTATAATCCGGACGGACCATAAAAATTTAATAAATTTTATAATTAATAAAAGGCTAAATAAATGGTAAATTTGTTAAAGTAAAACGTTCCAGGATTTTAATATTAAAATTAAGTATTATAAAAGGTTGGAAAATGGTTAAATAAATGCGCTTAACCAATAACCCAGCCACAAGGTCGCAGCGTTAAAAATTATGTAAGCAATTTTAACTTAAAGGTTAAACGGGTTTTTAATCCCGGCTTAACAAGCCATCGCGATGGTTACACAACCTTAAAAAGTATAAAATCCCGAAAAAATCCTGTACTTTTACGGTTTACCAGCTTATAAATATTAAAAAATTATTAAAATATAAAAAAAACTTTAATAATATCACGGGTTCACGGGAATCCGGGTAAAAATTTACAACGTTATTAATAATTGTAAAAGCTGTGCTAAAAATAAAGCCAACAGGCATAAACTTTACGGAACACTTTAACCTTTATTAACGTTAAATAAAACATGGTAAAAAATTATAATACATTTTATAATAAAATTGTTTAAATTTAAAAATCCAGCATTAAAAGTTATATATAACAACGTTTTAATAATGGTTAATAAGCTTATAAAAATAACCTTATTCCTACCATATAAAATAAGCAGCACCGTTAAAAATTTAACGCACGTGTTGCGACCACGGCCGCGACAGGACCGCTAGGGAACAAGGGATAAAAGGGCTGGGAAAAGCCCCCAGCAGCACGCCTTTACCCCGCACCACGAACCACTGGATCACGTAAAGCAGTTACTTAAACAAAGCGTAATTTATAATTTATTAAGCAAATCACAAATCACGGCCGGCTAAAAAGGGTAATTTGTAATTTATCAGGCAAATTATAAAGCACGCCCTACGGCAATAATTTGTAATTTATTAAATAAATTATAAGTTACAGCCAAGGTGGCCAAAAGCCACCGGATATAAAAAAAAAGGCCTGCCTCCAGGTTAAAATAGCCTTAACTGGTGCTTAACATTAATTAATTTAAATTAACTCCAAGGCGTCCCTTTGGGCAAGCAATTAAAATTATTATTTTATTAAACCCTTTTAAATCGCGTGCAAAACGACCTTGCTATTAGCACTGCTCCGTTACCGCCTTTAAATGCCCTACTTTAAAAGCAAAAAGCCTATTTGCAACATTTTAATTAATTTTGTTCAATATTTACCGGAGGTAAAAAAGCAGTAATAATATTCTCGGCGAAAAAACCCGAAATAAAAAAGGCGGTTTCGGAAAAAAAAACGCCCCTTGTCCTTTATAAGTACAAAGGTATTAGTTATAACCTTAACGATTCGAAACAAGCAACTTTTACGCTTGAAACCATGGCCGTTAACTTGGGAGCTGTTAACCATTAGCTTTAAAACATGCAATCAGCTTTTAAAGAAGTATCGTAAAACTTTAAAAAATTAACCCAGCAAATGAACGATTTACAGCTTTCGGAAAAAGTCGCGACCAAAGGCTTTAAAATATCTCATTCGGCCCGGTTCAACGGCAAAAACAGCAATTATTAAAAGAAGCAATAAAAAAGGACCTGAAAAAAGGGCTTATTAGGCCCTCGAACTCGCCAATCGGTCACGCAATCCTGTTCGTACCTAAAAAGGACGAAAAAAAAAGGATATACATCGATTATTAACCATTTAATAAAGCAACGATTAAAAACCGGTATCCTTTACCGTTAATTAAAAAGCTACGAAATAAATTCACAAGGGCCAAGTATTTCACGGCCTTAAACTTACAAAAAGCTTACGGCCTAATACGGATTAAAAAAAAACACGAGTGAATAACGGCCTTTTAAATAAAAATAAGCACGTTTAAATCCCTCGTTATAACTTTCGAATTAGCCAATGCCCCGGCTACATTTTAAAAAGCCATTAACCATTGGCTACGCAAGTACTTAAATCTTTTCATCCTGGCATATTTAAACGATTTATTAATTTTTTCGAAAACCTTAAAAAAATACCGGCGGTATATATACCAAATACTGCAAAAACTGCAAAAAGCACATTTATTAATTAACGCAAAAAAATATGCCTGGCATATACAACACGTGGTATTTTTAAAATATAAAATTACTTTAAGGAAAATTAAAATAAAATAAAAAAAAATCCAAGCAATTTTAAACTGGTTAACGCTTATAACGGTAAAAAAAATCCGAGGCTTTCTCGGATTTATAAACTTTTACCGACGGTTTATTTAAAATTTTAACAAAAAAGCCATCCCATTTACGAACTTTATTAAAAACGACACCCAGTTCCATTAAAGGAATAAAAAATAAAAAGCTTTTAACACGTTATAACAAGCGGTTTTAAAAAAACCTATACTAGCAATGCTAAACCCGGATAAATTCTTTAAAGTTAAAACTAACGCATCGAATTACGCCATAAAAGCTTAGTTTAACCAACGAAACGAGCTGAAAAAGCTTCACCCTTGCGCGTTTTTTTTATAAAAGCTAAACGAACCGAAATTAAATTACTAAATTTACGATAAAAAGCTTTTAATTATAATAAAGGCTTTAAAAAAATGGCGCCACCATTTGCTAAATGCCAACCATTAAGTTGTAATCCGAACAAATTATAAAAATTTAATAAATTTTATAACTAGTAAAAAACTAAATAAACGGTAAATCCGTTAAAGCGAAACGCTTTAAAACTTTAATATTAAAATTAAATATTGCAAAGGGTCGGAAAACGGCTAAACAAACGCGCTTAACCGACGGCTTAACCACGAAATCGCGGCACCAAAAGCTACGCGAGCAATTTTAGCTTAGGGGTTAAACGGGTTTTTAATCCCGGCCTAACGAGCCATTGCAATAATTACCCGATTTTAAAAAGCATAAAACCCTGAAAGGATCCTATACCTTTATAGCTTACTAGCTTATAAACATTAAAAAGTTATTAAAACATAAAAAAAATTCCAGCAGCACCACGGGTTCACGGGAACCCGGGCAAAAATTTACAGCGCCATTAAAAATTGCAAAAGCTGTGCTAAAAACAAGGCCAGCAAGCATAAACCTTATAAAATGTTTTAACCTTTACCAACGCCAAGCAAAGCATAGCAAAAAATTATAATAAACTTTATAATAAAATTATTTAAATTTAAAAATCCAGTATCAGGAGTTATGTACAATAACGTTTTAATAATGGTTAACAAGCTTACCAAAATGGCCCTGTTCCTATTATATAAAAAAAGCAGCACCGTTAAAAATTTGGCGCACGTTTTTTTTCGGCATATTATTGCAAAACACGGCATGCCAAAACGATTAATTACGGATAAAAATAAATTATTTACCAGCAAATTTTAAAAAACGTTAATTAACCAATTAAAAACGAAACACGCATTATTTATAATTTATTACCCATAAATAAACGAATAAACGGAACGAATAAATTAAACCATGAAATAATATTTACGTTATTACATTAATTATAAATAAATTAACTGGGTATAATAACTTTTAATGGCATAATTTATATACAATAATTTAAAATATAAAATTATAAAAGTTGCACCGTTTTACGCCAATTACAGGTTAATACCCACCATATATAAAAAATTTAAAGCAGCCGAACAAGCCCCAGCAGCAAAGCTGTATGCAAAAAAGCTAATACAATTACACAAGCACCTTTAAAGCGAGCTGAAAAAAGCCTGCCACCGGATAATAAAATAAGCCAATAAACGAAAAATTAAAGGATTAACCTTTTAAAAAGGGAATAACGTGTATTTTTTACGCAAAAATATATAAACGAAACGATTAAATAATAAATTAAACCATAAAAAATTTAAACCATTTAAAATTAAAAAGGTAATTTCGCCGGTAAATTACAAGCTACACCTACCCCTAACCATAAAAATTTATTTAATTTTTCACGTTTCCCTGTTAAAACCGGCCCTAGCTGAACCTAAAAGCATAAAATTAATAAAAATTAACCCAAACCAGGAATACGAAATCGAAAAAATCCTTAACAATCGTGTCACGGGACAAGACCAGCGTTGTACCCGTTACACCAAGGCAAAAGAGGAACGTTGTTGTAGCTGGGATTACAACCGTGCATGGTCCTTATAAGGGATCGTACCGTGACAAATCGCAAGCATTACGGCAAATAATAATATTTGGTTAAATGGGCAAGGTATAATAACGAAAACGTTTTGTAAAAATTAATAATAAACCTTGGAAATTACCAGGAACTTTTATAAAAATATCGATAAAAAAAGCTGCAAAAACGGTTAACGGCAGTATCGAAAAAAATTATTCGCTTCCAAAACCCCGCGAGAATTCGGAAAAAAATAACTAAAATACCCTTAAAATTAAACTAAAAACCTTTTGCATAAAAGTAAACACGCTACCATTGCGCCAAACGTTCCGAAAAAATTATTAGGAAAAAAATCACAAACCCGATTAAAAAAGGGCAAACGCGTTCATGTTATCCCAACCTGGCGTTAAAGTAAAAAAATTTAAAACAAGAAGGTTAAAAAACGCCGTTAAAGCTGGTAAAACCGCCCGAACGGCCTCCTCCTTTTTAACCCGTTCCAACTTTTTAACGCTATTAATTTCGCAACGAATCGCGCGCAATTTCCGTTCCAATTAAAGGTTTTTTTATTTACGCAAACGGTTAAAACGGTTGTTAAGGGCCCGCCGTTTAACCTTAATAACCCGTACCTCGGCTTTAAATTAAAAGTACTGGTCGTTAATACGTTGGAATTAATCCGAACTGGAACCCAAAATATCGCAACCGGAACGGTTAACGTAAAAGAATTTCACATAACGGAATAAATCCTGTTTAAACGTAAAGCAGGATTTCCGTTTAAAAATTTCGTAACAATACGAGCACGAAAGCATGGAAAAAATAAAAGCAAGGATTACGAAAAATAAATCCTTGTAATAAAAGGTAAAATTAAGCTTACGTTTTTATATTTGCTTAAATATGGTAATAAACGGGCCAAGCAGGAGTAATTTACTGAAAAAAAAAAACAGGCTAAAAGGATTTAACCAAAAAAGGGGAAATTTAATATTGCGACCACGGCCGCAACAGGACCGTTAAGGAACAAGGGATAAAAGGGTTAAAAAAAGCCCCCAGCAGCACGCCTTTACCCCGCATCACGGATCATTGGATCATGTAAGGCAATTATTTAAGCAAAGCATAATTTATAATTTATTAAGCAAATTATAAATCACGACCGGCCAAAAAAGGTAATTTATAATTTATTAAGCAAATTATAAAGCACGCCTTACGGTAATAATTTATAATTTATTAAATAAATTATAAATTACAGTTAAAATGGCTAAAAGCCACCGGATATAAAAAGAAAGGCCTGCCTTTAGGTTAAAATAGCCTTAACTGGTGCTTGATATTAATTAACCTAAATTAACTCCAAGGCGTTCCCTTGGGCAAGCAATTAAAATTACTGTTTTACCAGACCCTTTTAAATCGCGTGCAAGGCAACCTTGCTATCAGCACTGCTCCGTTACCGCCCTTAGGTGCCTTACCCTAGGAGCAAAAGGCCTGTTTGCAACAGCACGTTTTTTTTCAGCACATTATTTTAAAGCATGGCATACCGAAATAATTAATTATAAATAAAAATAAGTTATTTATTAATAAATTTTAAAAAACTTTAATTAATTAATTAAAAATAAAGCACGCATTATTTATAACTTATTATTTATAAATAAACAAATAAATAAAACGAATAAATTAAACTATAAAACGGTATTTACGTTATTACATTAATTATAAACAAATTAATTGGGTACAATAGCTTCTAATAGCATAATTCGTATATAATAACTTAAAACATGAAATTATAAAAATTGCACCGTTTTACGCCAATTACAAGCTAATACCCACCATGTATAAAAAGCTTAAAGCAATTAAATAAGTTTTAGCAGCAAAACTGCACGTTAAAAAGTTTATACGGTTACATAAGCACCTTTAAAATAAGCTGGAAAAAACCCGCCACCAGATAGCTAAACAAGCTAATAAATGAAAAATTAAAAAATTAACCTTTAAAAAAGGGAATAACGTGTATTTTTTATGCAAAAACATGTAAATAAAATGATTAAATAATAAGCTGGACTATAAAAAACTTAAACCGTTTAAAATTAAAAAGGTAATTTCGTTAATAAATTACAAGTTACGTTTACCCTTAACCATAAAAATTTATTTAATTTTTCACGTTTTCCTGTTAAAACCGGCCCCAACTGGATTTAAAAGCACGAAATTAATAAAAATTAACCCAAATTAAAGTATAAAATTAAAAAAAAAATTTTAATAACCGCAAGCATTATAATAAATAGCAATATTTAATTAAATAAATAAAATACGGCAATAAAAATGTATTGTAAAAATTAGTAATAAACTTTAAAAATTATTAAAAATTTTACGGAAATACTGGTAAAAAAAATTATAAAAACGGTTAATAATCATTACGGCACGCCGCCATTACATTAAATAACTTAAAAGTGTTAATAAAAGCCGCGGTACTTACCCGGTTAAAAAAAGGCTATTACGTTAGCGTTACCTTAACCCGGTATTAAAAAAAACCAGTTAAAGTTTACCAGGGGCTTAACAGGAGCAAGGGGCGCTATAGCACCCTGTTTGGCCTTTTTTTGCTTAACCCGTTCCAGCTTTTTAACATTATTAATTCTTTAACGAACGGCGTGCATTATCCGTTTAAATTAAAGGTCCTTTTAAGCGTCCAATCGCTGGACACGATTGCTTTTGGCACGTATTAATTTTTTAACGTTTTAATAAAACCTTTTTACAGCGGCCAATTTTACGTTTAACTTAAAATGCTGCTTGGCAATTTTTTGCAATTGCTTAATAAAACCTTTTAAAATGTTGCAATGCAATTAATTCAGGTAAATACATTTGGTATAATAAAAAAAAATTTTAAAAGACATTTAATAAAAAAAAACCTGCAACCTTGCAAGCGGAATAAAACGGCATTTTAAAAAAAGCTTAAAAAATAACGAATAAAAAAGCGTTCCGATAAATTAATAAGCGCGCGTTAAAAATTTTACGTTTTTGCACCCGCCCGGATATGGTTACGCAGCAAAAAATAAAATAAAGCATTTATTAAAAAAAACGGAATAAATTTAACTAAAAGAACTTGGCCTAAAAAAGGAAACGTAATGTTATAATTAGTTATAGGGCCGGCAGGAAGGATTAAAAAAGCGGGGTGCGAAAATCCCGCATTGCGCCTTATACCCCGCTGCCGGGTGGTTAAAAAGGCAGGCACACGGCCCAGCAATTGGTAGGATATATTAAATTTAAATATATTACCACAATTATTATTAATATAATTAATTGTAATAATTAAAATATATTAAAATAATTAAACCGATTACCAACCGTTTATATGCCCAATACCGGTATATAAAAAGGCCTGGCCTTTTGGTTAAAATAGCTTTAACTGGTGCTTGGCATTAATTAATTTAAGTTAGCTCCAAGGCATCCCCTTGGGCAAGCAATTAAGATTATTGTTTTACCAAACCCTTTTTAAATCACGTGCAAGGCGACCTTGCTACCAGCACTGCTCCGCTACCGCCCTTAGGTGCCTTACCCTAGGAGCAGAAGGCTTGTTTGCAACACTTACCAAGAAATAACAAGCCTGTAACCCATAGCTTACTTAAGGGCCCTGCACAGCGCTAATAATGCATTGCAGGGCCTAACCCCAACTGAACGTGCACCCGTCGGTCCCTGTGATAAGCGCTATGCACCTTGTGCACCCGTTATATATTTTAACACCATTGGTAATTATCGAACTACATAATAAATTTAAACGGGATGAATGGGGCCGGGTGTTGCATTATGTAATCCACTTTTCATATGCTGGATAATAAATCGTACGTGTTTTATAAATAACCCTTTTATAAAACGTGTTTATATCCTGATTTTTCCTGCGTTAATTTTATAAATTTACGTGTATTTTAAATACCACCGCCCAACATGCGTTTAAACGTAATTCGTTAAAGCGTTTTTTATCCTGTTATCCTGCTATTTACTGCGTCGCCTTTACAAATACCGTGTATCCTAGGATACACACCGTAAAACACGCCTTTGGGCGTGAAGTTATAAAACGTGTTCCCTGTCCTGCTGTTTACTGCGTTTGCTTATACGTTTAATATACGTGTACGCCAGGTACACACTGTCAAACATGCCTCTGGGCGTGGATTCATAAACGTGTTCCTGTTTGCTCTCTATTGCGTTTACCTACTCTCCCCAAACACCTCTATCCCGGGATACCACGTCAAACGCGCCTTTGGGCGTGGATCTATACGATCTGTTCCTGTCCTGCTCTTTATCGCGTCTACCTACTCTTTCCATACACCTCTATCCGGATGCACCGTCAAACATGCCCTTGAGCGTGGTTTCGTAAAACGTGTTCCTGTCCTGCTCTTTACCGCGTCTACCTACCCTTCCAATACACGTCTATCCCATACCGGACCAAAAAACCTTGTATTAGAAAAGTGTACCAAAAATAGAAGAAAAAAGGAAAGAAAAAAGGAAAGAAAAAAGGAAAGAAAAAAGGAAAGAAAAAAGGAAAGAAAAAAGGAAAGAAAAAAGGAAAGAAAAAAGGAAAGAAAAAAGGAAAGAAAAAAGGAAAGAAAAAAGGAAAGAAAAAAGGAAAGAAAAAAGGAAAGAAAAAAGGAAAGAAAAAAGGAAAGAAAAAAGGAAAGAAAAAAGGAAAGAAAAAAGGAAAGAAAAAAGGAAAGAAAAAAGGAAAGAAAAAAGGAAAGAAAAAAGGAAAGAAAAAAGGAAAGAAAAAAGGAAAGAAAAAAGGAAAGAAAAAAGGAAAGAAAAAAGGAAAGAAAAAAGGAAAGAAAAAAGGAAAGAAAAAAGGAAAGAAAAAAGGAAAGAAAAAAGGAAAGAAAAAAAAAAACTCTAATTGGTGACGAGCTACAACATCGCAACAGTCAAGTGAGGTTCAAGAAGGTATAACGCCCTGCTGCAACAAGCTGAGCGCGTCCTCGTACCGCGCCGGGCTGTGGTCGGTGAGCATGGTCCCAGCAAACCGGACCTCGCGGAACCTCGTCTCCACGTCGCGCACGTACTTGAGCACCACGCGGCGCGCCGGCCTGCCGCCCACGTAGAAGCCCGTCTCCTCGGCGTCGGCGTCGGGGTGACGACGGTTGTTGCCGTCGCTGCCGCTGCCGCCAGGAGACCGGCGGACAAAAGCGTCCCGCCTCATGACGCGCGTCGTCTCCATCGTGAGCACCTCGCCCGGCGGCAGCAGCTTGGTGCTCATCATGGTTGCCCGCAGCGTCTTGAGCGCCGCGAACGCCCACGTGTCGTCCTCGCTGCTTTCTACTCCCAGCTTCCCGCCGCCCGGCTGCGTGTTGCCGTGGCTGTAGCTGCCACGGCCACTGCCGCCGTTGTTGTTGCTGCTGCCGCCGCCGCCGCCGCCACCGTCGCCGTCCACGCTGTTGTTGTACCAAGACCGCGCCAGGCCGTCCTGCAGCGCCGCCCACAGCCTCTGCCGAATCTCCATCTTGGCGTCGATGTTGTCGTTCTTGATGGCCAGCGCCACCGCCTGCAGGTCGTGCAGCACGCCCAGCGACAGGTGCGGGACCAGGTCGCTGCCCTGCACCACGCTCGTGATCAGGCCCCGGGTCGCCTTGCGCAGCGACGCCGACATGGTGCCCGGCGGGCCGTAGGCGAAGACGTGGATCGGCCGGCCGGCGGGCAGGCAGAGCTCGCGCGTGGTCCGCTCCGACGACGCGGGCCCTTCAGAGGTCGAGGTGGTCGCGTCTGCGGAGGACGAGGAGGCGGAAGGTGATGCCGACGACGACGACGACGGCGGTGCTGCGGCACCCGAGGAGGCGCCCGACGTGACGAAACAGGTCCCCGTGGCCGCCGGCTGCGAGAGCATGACGCCCAGCAGCGCCGTCACGCCGCCGCCGAGCGAGTGGCCGCACAGCACGAGCCCGTAGTCCGGGTACTCCTCCAGGGCGGCCTTGAGCGTCGCCAGCACGCGCCCGTCGCCGCCGTACAGCAGGCGGCGCGCCGAGGCGTGGATGCCCTTGTGCACCTTGTAGCGGCGGCCGCACCAGGGCAGGTCGTCGTAGTCGCACGTCATGTCGGCCAGCACGTCCTCGAAGCCCAGGGTGCCGCGGCAGGCGAGCACGACGGCCTTGGCCTCCTTGTCGATCGAGATGTAGTGCACCAGCGGCACGCCCGTGTTGGTCGACCCCGTCGAGTCGGACCCGCCCTGGGGGTCGACAAAGGACGAGAGCAGGATCGAGCCGGCGTCGGACTGCGTGTGGTGCGCGTACGACGTCAGCTCGTGGTGCGTGTCGTCGTCCAGCACCTGCAGCAGCGACATCTGCTTGGAGATGCCCATGACCTTGAGGAAGCTGGACCCGTACGAGGCCGACGAGAAGAGCATGTACCGCGTGATGTTGCGCACCAGGTGGCCGCGCGGGAACATGCCCTGCACCGCGCCCGTCCGCCGCAGCCCGTTGAGCGCGTCCGAGTCTCCGTACGCGCTGCGCGTGAAGTACGACGAGAGCACCAGCGACGTCTGCGAGTCGCTGGTCTTGAGCGTGTAGATGCTCGGGTTCTGCGACCGCACCCGCCGGTGGTGTCTCGCAGGCGTCGGCGACGACGACGACGACGGGCCGAGGAACGGGTTGTGGTCCGAGATGTCCTTGTCGGACCGGGACTTGGACATTTTGACCGAAGGCCCGCCCGTCGGGGTGTGCGAGCGCCCGCTGCCAGAAGCCGCCAGGTCGCCCCTGAGGAGGGTAGGGCTGATGGGACGGCTGCTGTCGATGGTGTGGATGGAGTATGTGTCGCTCTGGGACACGAGCGAGTCCCGCTTCCTCTCGTGCACCGTCACGTAGCTGGTCCTCGAGAGCGACCTGGGAGTGGCCTCGGGCGCGGCCATGTTCTGCCGAGCCGGCGTCTTCCCAGGCGTGCCGGCTGCCTTGCTGGGTGGTGGCGGCGGCGGCGGGGCCTCGCGCCTCGGGATCATAGAAGGCAGCCTGCCGGGCTGCTTCGCCTGTGTGAAGACGCCGGATCCAGGCGCCACGGGGCTGGCGGGCGCGGTCTTGGCCTTGCGGGACGACGTCAGCGGCAGCCCTTCATTGTCGCTAGACTCCTTCCGCAGCAGATTCGACAGCGCCGGGCCGGGCCCCTTTTTCAGTGCTGTCCGGAAGCCACCCTTCTTGTGGTCGCTCGACCTGGCCGCCGCCGGTTCGGCCCTGGGTCTTTTCGTGGGCGGCTGCTGCTTGCTCGGCGCCTTCTCTGCGCCCACGACTGCCGAGCCCGTCGACGGCTTCAGGGGCGTGCGCTGCCGCTTCTGGTTGGCCGACTCTGGTGAAGGCCTGGAGGCGGGGAGCTGGGAAGACGACCGCGGCTGGACGGCGGCCACGGGCACGGCCGGCGACGTCGGCTGCGGTATCCTCGAGGCGTCGGCAAGCGTCGCGGAGCTCTTGGGTGGCACCGGGGGCCGTGGGTCTTGGTCGCCGTCTGGGCCGTCGTCGTCCTCGCCGCTGCTGGCGCTCTCCCGCAGCTGCTCGACAAACCCTGCCGGCTCCTCGTCGAGCCCGGGCTGGAGCTCGCCCTCGTTCCTACGAAAGTCGGTGTGGCGCATCGTGTTGCGGTCGACCCTGTACACGAAGCGGTAGCTCGAGCCGTCGGCGGCCGACCCGTCCTGGCGCCGCTCGCTGGAGCGAAGCGGCCTCGACGGCCCGTGCTCCAGGAGCTTCGCGCCTGGGGGCGGAGACGGCGGCGGCGGGCTCGCTCCCTGTATGTCGACCGTGATGATCTTGCTGGTCGTGGTCTCGGTCGTGATGGACACCTTGGCCTCGTCGGGCAAGGAGCGCAGGATCTGCTGCTTGAGGTGGATTTCGGGCAGGTCGTCGTCGTCGCCGTCGCTGCTCTGCTGGGCGCTGTGGTTTTGTATCATGCTCATCATGTCCGTGCCGCCGTGATCCAGCGGGAGCGCCTCGTCGCCCTGGCGGGTGTAGTTGCCGTTGTGAACGCCATAGAGACTATCCTGGTGGAGGGCATACCTCTGAGGACGGTCAGCATGGGTGTGCTATACGGCATGCCCGATCTGGAAGCGTGTGCCCGGGTCTGCAAGCTTACCTCTCCTCCGGTGGCAACGACGACGTCCCAGACGACCTCCTCGACCTCTAGCCTCCGGTTCTCCTCCTCGATGAGATCGCTGCACCACCTCTGCAAGTAGGCCATGCCGCACAGGCCGAGGAAGAGGTCGATGATGCCGACGCGCTCGCCCTCGACGCCCGTGGCCGGGTTTTGGAACTCTCTGCGGATCAGGGTGAAGATGCTGGCGATGGCGCGCGACGACTCGGTCGACCCGAGCAGTTGGTCGGCAAAAGACAGGAGCAGCTGGGTGACCTCGTGGACGCTGGATGCGGTCGTCTCGACCAGCTGGAAGCTCGTGGCGGTCAGGAAGGCGGCGCCGGTGATGGTGCGGTGGATGGCCGCGAGGCCGCGCTCGAGCAGGTTCTCCGTCTCGGCGCGGCCAAAGGCGGTGCTGTTGGCGGCCAGCAGGTCCTTGCCGGCGCGGCTGAGGATGCCCTCGACGATGACGCGGCTGAGGTCGAAGCCCGAGAGGGTGGCGGCCTTGCTGGCGTGGAAGGTGTAGCCACCGATGGAGGTGCCCAGGCGGAGGAAGAGGCTGGCCGAGCGCGTGGACAGGGTGACGGCCTGGGCGAAGGGGAAGGGCAGGAGTGTGCGGCCCTGCTGCACGACGGCGTCGTGGGGGTGTCCGTTGGCGGCATCGTGATCGTCGGCGTCCTCGACGTGGCGTCGGCGGCGGAGAGCCAAGTCCATGGCGGCCGAGACTTGAGGATCGGCTGAACGGCGGAGGCTAGGACTGTCGTCGTCGTCGTCTTCGTCCTGGCGGGAGGTCATGATTACACCTCGGCCAGGTAGGGTGGTAGATGATGCTGGGCACGCCACGGGCTCGAGGGCTGTTTCGTCTAAAGTGGTTAGGCACACGAGCATCACGGATTGCTCCTGTCTATAGAATGCCAGTTATCAGTCTTGAAACAAGGTGCACAAGGCAGGGCCAGCCCGGGCCCTGCCGTCAATGCGGGCAGATGACCGTAAAGTGACGCGTGTAAAACTCTAGCCAACATCGCGACAGACGCATAGACATGTGACAGCCCCGCGGTCGGGTGCTACTGCACGTCATGCGCTGGCCGGGCGATAATTTAGTGGATGACTAGGAGAATATAGCGCCGAGGGCTCTCAGCAGCCCGCCAACACCGCTCACGGTGTCACGGAAAAATGCGCAGCACAGCAGTAAGCTATTAAGCGGTACGTCTTTATTATTCCGACCAAAATCGACATCAAATCGGACGCAAATTGCTAGGAACAGAGTGCCCGCACCTCTTTTCGTCTCCAAAAGTTCAGGCTCCAAGGATTTGGCTGTAGTGGTGACGTTGGTGGTTCGCTCAACAGCTTGCTGCTGTGCTGCCCATTTTATTTGGGACCGTGGGTGTTCATTGACTTGACAATCATGCGACTCCTTATTCCGTTCTGTCCTTCTTCTTTTCGAGGGATCATGCATCCCAGGAGCAAAGATTATTAGCCAACCTCGCCCACGGCAAAAAGAACGAGCCCGCAATTCAAGTTCCTCAGTCGGGCACATCATCACGGCGAACAAGTGTGAACAAAATTGTGTTATTCTACGGTCAGTAGTATAATATGGTCAAGTTTGATCATTCGCTTGCGTCTGGGTGAAAGACGCCACGCTGAAGTCACTTTTCTGGTCGGGCGAGCCAACGGAGCAGATGTAGCGGCCATCTCCAGAGTTCAGCCCGCCATCCCGGTGGCGGCGCCTCATCAAGCCCTAGAGGAGGATGATGTCCGAAAGGTCGAGCACACCGCCCTTCCAGGCCCTGGAGGTCTAGCCCGGCGGCTCATCATCCCAGAAACCTGTCGGGGAAAAGGCAAACCCTGTTAGCCTGGCACCATCGCTTGAAAATTATCCGCGCCTCTGCACCACCTGCGGCACTACCAGAAACAACCAAGCAACTTTTACAGCATACGGGCTGAGTTTGTAGCAAGAAAAATTGCGACTACCTCTACTGGCAAGACATTCAGCCTTGTTTTTGCGGTTGATTTGAAGAGATTTGGAGGTGTTTAGTGGCAGGAATGTGGCTGCATCTGCATCAAGTTTTGCTGGTCGAGGCGCGGATAATTTTTAAGTGATGGTGCCTGGGTAATGCTGCGGGTGAGGAGTGCGAATTCTTTTTTGTCCTCCCCTTTTTTCCCGTCATCCCCAACGCAAAATGTACCTCCATCAACAGCCGCCCATGCCGCGGCCCAGCCGCTTTAGCCACTGCGCATTGCTCAGGCTGAATGTCGATCACTTTTGCAAAGACGGGGCTGTCGCAGATCAGTCCTGGAGCCAAGTGAACCATCCATTGGCTCGTCGGCGTCCTCCGAAGGGCGAGACCGGCCGCAGGAGGTCTATCGAAGTGCCGGCTTCGGGACCAAGAGCTCATCGATTGAGTGCACCCATGGTAAGCATTAGGCTGGTTCCTAGTGAGGCCTTGTGGCGAACTGGAAGCCGCCGCAAACTGTGGTCGTGCGAGTGGGGGTGGCAAAAGGAGCAGCAGGAGAAGGCGGAAAGTTGGCTCGCCTCCTGGATCATGGCGCACTTTGGCGAGAGCAGATGCTCAAGGGCACGTCTCCTCGCAGACAATCATCTACCTGGCAGGGACGACCCAGCGTTCCTGCCGCGCTGCCTCCTGCCTCCTGCCTCTGCGCCAACGCTCCTGCCTCACTCGGGCATGTGAGGATCCACCTGTCGCAGCCACTCTTTTTTGTGCACCACCCCTCCTCACCAGCCACCGCTGGTTGGTGGACCTCCTGGACCTCGAGGCTACAAGATACAATTCGTAAATTTCAGCGCTGGTCAAGGTACCTCCAGAGTGCCGAAACATGCATATCGATGAGGAAGAGAGCCCCCACCACCCCAGCACGGAAAACAAAAAATCCTGACCCCCGCACTACCCCCGCCTGTTGTCCCGTGGTTCTAGGCAATCAATCCCCCGCCACCCTCCTGACACTGCCTCGCTCCCGGCAATTCCCAGTTCCCCTTGCCCCTCGCGCCCCTGTCCTGGTCTGGACGCTCGTCGTAGCTTCCCCGTCTTGATCGTCATCGGTGTCGCCGTGGGCCTGATGATTGCTTTTCACTTTTCTTTTTTTTTTTTTTTTTTGTATGGGAGGGGAGATGGACTGAGCGGACGGGCGGTCGTGCTAATTGATCAATCAACCGTAGCAGTCGGGTCTCGAGGATCGTCAATATTTGGGCAGAAAGCACTGCAGGCCAGGCACAGTGCCCCACTAGACCTCCGACCAACCGACCGCCCAGGTCTCTTGCTGAAGGAGGGTAGGTGGCCCAGCTCTTGCCGCTGGGGGGAGCCGGCACGGGGGACCTTTAACTGCCGTTCCCCAGCCAGCATCCCTAGCCATCGTCGTCGCCCCTGCGAAAAAAGGTCACCCATCTCTCTGCCTCCTACCCACATCTCATCATCCATCGTCGACCTCTATGCCAGACGGTATGTCTCCCTCGTTCTGCACCGAACTGGTCGGCCTTCACAAGGCCGTCGCGGCCTGGCTCGAGGATGTGCCCCTTGATCCTGCCTGTTTCCAGCACCAGGAGCAGCCCCTGACGACGGAGCTGGAACCCGCCGCCGCCTGGTCGGAGGGGCCGTCCAACCCGTCGTCATCGTTGCCGCCGCCGCCGCCGTCGTCGTCGTCATCGTCGTCGGGCGGTGGGCCGTCCCAGGCGGGCAGCAAGAGGAAGGCACCCCCGTCGCACCACTCGGACCCGGCGGCGGGGCCTCGCGACAATGACGACAACAAGAACGTTGGGCAGAGCGAGAATCCCGTCATCGTGCAGCTGGAGCAGCTCACGACGGAGACGCAGCTGCCCGAGGACGTGCGGCACATGTTCTTCAACCTCGTCACCATCTGCAACGGCGCGCTCGTGCTGGCGCGGTCGGTGGGGGAGGCCATCAACGCCAGGATGGCGGTGGTGGACCCGTACGGGTTCACGCTAAGCTCGCGCAGCTTCATCGCGGACCCGACGGACGAGGACGAGCTGCGGAGCCAGCTGGCCATGGTCGGCAAGATCAGCGCCATCGTGCGCGAGAGCGGCATGGCCAGCGACCGCTACGCCACCGAGGCCGAGTGGAACGAATGGGTCCACCGGCCGATGCTGCGCCTCGGGCTCATGGCGGCCGAGTCGGCCGGCGAGAGGCTGACGCGGGACCCGCTGTACCTCGGGGTCGACATGTTCAACACCAAGGAGGCCCTCATCGCGCCCATCTGCCTGCCCGCGGGCCTGGACGAGGACTCGGTGCCGGAGAAGATGATCAACTACTGCATCGTGCTGTCGGACCGGGCCGTCGAGGCCGCGTGCGACGCCGTCATCCACGTCGAGACGGAGCGGCAGATGGGCCGTGACGACGACGACGACGGCGGTGGCGGCGGCGGCGGCGGCGGCGGCGGCGGCAGCATCAGCATCAACAGCAGCATCACCAACATGATCAAGAAGCGCCCGCGCAAGCCCTACGCCATCAACCACAGCGAGTACTGGCCGCTCGTGGGCAGGCCGCTCTGCGTCAGCGTCGAGACGCACGCCGAGATCGGCACGGGCATCGAGGAGCTGGAGCACGTGCCGCTGGCCCTGTGGTCGTCGGCGCACTTTGTCCGCCTGAGGCAGCTGCAGGCCCTGGCCGACGACCCGACCCGGGACAACAAGATGCCGTCGCTGCCGCTCCTGTGCATCGTCGGCGAGGAGTGGTACGTGCTCTTCGCCGTCGACCGCGGGAGCTACATGTCGCTGCTCAGGTTCCCGCAGCCCATCGGCACGACCGGGTCCATCGTCGGGTGCTACAAGATCCTCGCCATGATCCGGATGCTGAGGGCCTGGAGCTGGAACAACCATCGGCTCTGGTGGTTGAAGCTGCTGCGCGACATCTGTGGGATGCCGGCCGAAGTGCCGGTCGGGGTGCCGGTCCAAGAAAAAAAAGAGGATTCTGCGACGCCAGAAGAAAAAGGGGATAATAAGGCTGCGGCTGAGGCCGAGCCTGAGCCTGAGCCTGAGGCAGCGGCCTAAAAAGCGTGCCCTGACTTGATTTAATGTGAGGAGAGACAGGCAACAGTTTAATGCCAACAGTAACAGTGGAGGGAGCCGGGCCCAAAAGTTCAATCTTGCTTTATGTTTTTCCTTTTTCTTTTTGGCGTTGTCGTTTTAGCACCTCGAGGATCCACAGGCCTTATGCCTGCGACGCAGCACCCAGGGCGGTGCGGCTGAGTCGCGCTCTGAATTGGAATTCAATTGCAGTATTGTGCCGACCCACGAGGCTGTCTTTGCCTTTGCACCGCTTTGGGGTCATTACCTGGCTGTCCCGGGATTACCTGTTCTGCACTCGACATAACAGCCCCGAACCACGCCTCCCGCATCAGCCCAGCCACCCCCATTCGCTGACCGTCGTGCCCCTCGTTGGTCACTTCTTTAGTCGTCGCTCTTTATCTGCGCCACCGACCGACCAGTTCTTTCGCTTCCCGACACTCGCTCACCGCATACCTGTCCGTCCGCCTGTCTACCAAACTGCCCATCTATCTACGTATCCACGCACAGCACACACAAAATGGTCGTCCACTTCGAAGCCTCCTCGGACGAGCAGCCGAGCCACGCACCGACCGACGACGCCCTCTTCTCGCCCTCGCTCATCTCGGCCGACGTCTCGGCCCAGCTGCCGGACGGCTACCGCTTCCGGCCGCTGCGCAGGACCGACTACGACTCGGGCTACATCGACTGCCTGCGCGACCTCACGACCGTGGGCGAGATCGAGCGGGACGCCTGGGACCGGCGCTACGACGCCTACGTCAGCGCCAAGGACATCTACTACATACTAGTGGTCGAGGACGGCGACGGCAGGGTCGTGGCCACGGGCTCGCTGGTTGTTGAGAAGAAGACGTAGGCGCTTTGTCTGCCTTTCTCCTTCTCCTTCTTTACCATCTACACCCAGCTGACATCAAAAGCGTCCACAACCTGAGCCAGGTCGGCCACATCGAGGACGTCGCCGTGGCGCAGGACCAGCAGGGCAAGAAGCTGGGGTCGCACGTCATCCAGGCGCTGCTGAAGATCGGAGACGCGCTCAAGTGCTACAAGTCGATCCTCGACTGCAGCGAAAAGAACGAGGGCTTCTACATCAAGAACGGCTTCAGGCGCGCCGGCCTGCAGATGGCGCTGTACGCCGACAATGGCAAGTTCGGCCCTGTTTTTCGATCCAATCTTTCGGACGACGTGTACATCCGCTTCTTGGACGTACACCTTCTGCCCAGGACACCGCCACCAGTTCTGAATGTTCGCTAATTGCTATTTCGTTCAACACAACAGCATAGGCATCCACTGCGCCTTGGTGCACAGGCCACCAGCATATTGGAGGGGAGAGGGAAGATATAGGAGTTTACGTGTGCACAATATAGGGGACTGAATTGACCCGGAGCAATGCCCTGGCGACGGGTGCATCAATTGTTTGCACTGCTGCAGGCTCCCACGGCGGTTTGCATAATCCCGCGCCGCCATCCTACAGATGAACAGAATCGAGTCCCGTGTTGCGACGCCGCGAGCAGCCAACCCGAGTGGATGCGTCGGTTCCGACGTGAGCTGCTCGCCGCACAGTGCCAAACGAACCAGAACTTTGGCCATATCGCATTGCAGAGCACGTCAATTGAGGACGGCCGACGGCAGCAATTGACGCTGCAACTGGTGCAGACCTGGAGCTGGCCGTTGATTGGACGCTCGAGGTGGGGTCACCCTGGCCCCGCCCGAGAAGAAAGGGAACTTCTTCGGCTTGTGAAAATCACAGAACATGCGACGTCTCGTGCCCCAAAATCGGTTTTCATATGCCCGCTGATGGCCTGCTCACAGGCCGGCCGTGCCATGGCTCCCGCTCGGGGACGTCAAGTCCGAGTCGGACAGCACGAAAAGCATTTATATCGACTGCCTCATTCCTCACGTCCCAGCCCACCCCCATCCCAGCAAAACACCCGCCTCTCTGCCCTCTCATCGGACATCTGACGCTTCAGCCTGACACTTCTACGCGGTCCGACATCCTCCGCACTACGGATATCCCCAATATAAGCCCCCAACCAAACCCCGCTGACGTCCGTCGTCCGCGTCAGTCCATCTCATCCAGAGACTGGATAAAAAACCAGCCCCAAGGCTCTTCATTCCGTCGTCCAAGATGGTGGCCGACTACAATCACGCCGTCCTCGCCCGTCTGAGGATCGCTCTGACGAAGTGGGAGTGGGTCTCCTCGCAGCAAAGCCTCGCCTTCATTGGACTCCCTCCTTCCCGCCTCCCTACATGATCCTTGGAGACGTTCAACACTTCGAGCCATCTCGCCGCCGTGCAACCCTGACTAACCTTTTGCCATCGCCGCGAAATCCCGCAGGGTGAGAGAGCGAGAGTTCGCTGCCACCCAGCCGCGGGTTCATCGGCGCAGGAGCAGCAGGGTCATTGCCATCCCGGACGCCGACGGCGGAAAGACCACCCAGTTCACCAGGCAGAAGGTGGTCAAGGTGCTGCTTTGAGGGCTTTGGTTTCTTGGATTTCTGTGAATCTCTGCACTCCTTTTTCTTCCCACTCGGGTTGTTTTGTTCTACCTACCAGCCCACATCTCAAGAATCAACATGTCCCCGCACAAGGTCGAAGACGGCGACGCCGCGCTTTCCAAGCCGTCGTCGGGCAGGAGCTGGATGATGGGTGCCGAGGCCTTTGAGCGGAGGATGCCGCACCACGACGGGATCAAGGCGCTGTGGGAGACCAAGTGGAAGTTCCCAGTGAGTTTTTGTTTCCTTTGCTGATTTTTTTTGGATATCGTTCGTCCGTCCCAGTTCAGACACCCTGGGCAGGCTCTGGGACCTCTTGTATAACACGAGGCAACGAGGGAATGGATGTACCCGGAAACTACGTTGTCGTATGGATCCAGCACAAGCACAACCAAACATCAATTATCCCAATCATTGAGCCGTCGTCCAGAGTGAGCCTTGCCGTCCACTAACCATTGACGAACACCCAAAGTGCTCCAAAGGCCTGTACCCGTTCCACGACGGGCACTACGAGGACTTTGAGCCCATTTTCGCCCACCTGATCGCTCATGACATCAACGACGGCACCTCGGCCGAGTACACGCAAGCCTTCCTCGCCACGGCCGAGAGCCTCACCTCGAGCGCAGACGCGGCTGCCGCCTCAGGCGACCGCGACTCGGCCACGGCTCTGTACCTGCGCGCCTGCGCCGTCTACCGCATCTCGCGCTTCCCCTACATCACGTCGTACCCCAAGGTCAGCTGCCCTGTAAAATGGCGAGCCTGGGAGGCCCAGAAAGAAGCCTATGCCCGCTGCGGCCGCGCCTGGGACGAGCCACTGCAGGAGGTCGTGGTGCCGCACACGCACCGCGCCGGCGGCGACAGGGCCACCATACCCATATACGTGCGAGTGCCGCGCAGGACCGCGGCCGCCGGCGAGCTGTGCCCAGCCGTGATTCTCATGACGGGGTTGGACGGCTACCGGCCAGATAGTACGTCGATCCTCCCCGGGCCCGATGACGTAGTTTCCGTCCGACGCAAAACTCTAACACAAGCGCACACTTTTAACTTTAGACACGGTCCGGTGCGAAGAGTTCCTCAAGCGCGGCTGGGGCGTCGTCGTGGTCGAGATACCCGGCACGGCCGACTGCCCTGCCGACGCGGCGGACCCCGAGAGCCCAGACCGGCTGTGGAGCAGCCTGCTGGACTGGATGGGCGCCGTCGGCTTCTTCGACATGGCCAATGTGATGGTGTGGGGTTTGAGTTCGGGCGGCTACTACGCCGTCCGCGCCGCGCACACGCACCGCGCCCGCCTCGCTGGCTGCGTGGCCCAGGGCGCCGGCTGCCACTACTTTTACGACCGTCAGTGGCTGGACCGGGCCGACGGCCACGAGTACCCCTTCAAGTGAGTTTTTATTTAGGGGGATTCTATTTTACTTTCCGCCTCGGAGCAGCGTCGGCTTTTTGATTTGTGATGCCGGGAAGACGAAAGGAAAGGCCGCCGCTAACATGCAAACCCCAACAAAGACTATCCCCAGCCATGGCCATGAAGCACGGCTTCGACTCGGTCGAGGCGTACAGAGAGGGCGCGCAGCAAAAGTTCTCGCTGCTCGAGACGGGCATCCTCGACCAGCCGTCGACGCGGCTGCTGCTCGTCAACGGCACCCTCGACGGGCTCATGCCCATCGAGGACTCCATGATGTTGTTCGAGTACGGCTCGCCCAAGGAGGGTCGCTTCTTCACCGACGCCCTGCACATGGGCTACCCCAAGGCCAACGAGGCCGTCTACCCGTGGATGGAGAGCGTCATGGTGTCCAAGTAGGTTGGCGCGTGGCGGCTTTTCCTTTTCCTTTTCCTTTTCCTCTTCTTTGGTCACCTTTTTGGATTGCAGATACGCGCTAGATGATTTTGGATAACCCTATTTTACAGCCGGCTTCTCCGTCGAAATCTTGCCGTCCTCGTCGTAAAAGATCTCGCACACCTTGACGGACCGCAGGTGGTCGACGCCCTTGCTGAGCTCGCAGTCGTGGTGGAACAGGTACCACCTCCCCTTGAACTCGACGATGGAGTGGTGCGTGGTCCAGCCCAGCACCGGCTCGAGGATGCGGCCGCCGTACGTGAAGGGCCCGTAGGGGCTGTCGCCGACGGCGTAGCACAGGTAGTGCGTGTCGCCCGTCGAGTAGGAGAAGTAGTACCTGCCGCGGTACTTGTGCATCCACGCGGCCTCGAAGAAGCGGCGGTCGTGGTCGTCGGCCAGGATCCTGCCGCCCGTCTCGGGCGCCAGGATCTCGATCTCGCGCACCTCCTCGTCCAGCTGCCGCATGTCGCGCGTCAGGCGCGCCACCCGCGGGCCCAGCGCGTAGACGCCAGCCCCCGAGGGCTCCTTGGGCCCCTGCATGGACGCGTCGAAGACGTCGTTGCCGCCCTGGTAGCACTGCAGCTGGCCGCCCCAGAGGCCGCCAAAGTACATGTAGGCGTCGGCCCCGGCGGCGTCCTCGTCGACGAAGACGGCCGGGTCGATGCTGTAGGACCCGCGGATGGGCTCCGGGTCCGGCGCGAACGGCCCCTCGGGCGCGTCGGCGACGGCGACGCCGATGCGGAAGACGCCCTGCTTGTCGCGGGCGGGGAAGTAGAGGTAGTACTTGCCGTCGCGCGCGGCCGCGTCGGGCGCCCACAGCTGCTTGGACACCCACGGCACGTCCTCGGCCCGCAGCGCCAGGCCGTGGTCGACGACGGGCGCGGGCGGGTCCAGCGACTCGGTCGAGAAGACGTGGTAGTCGGCCATGTCGTACTGGTCGCCGTTGTCGTTGAACTTGATGTCGGTCTCGCGGTCGTGCGACGGGTAGATGTAGATCTTGCCATTGAACACGTGCGCCGACGGATCGGCCGTGTAGAGGTGGGTGATGAGGGGAGGCATTGTGTCTTTTTTATTTTTATTTTTNGGGGGGTGTTTTTTTTTTTTTTTTTTTTTTTTTTTTTTTTTTTTTTTTTTTTGGCTGGTTGGTCTTGATGCTAGATGCTAGATGCTCGATGCTAGCCAGGTGGATTTTACGGCGACGACGCTTCCACGGCGACGGCACCACGCATGACTTTATACACCTCCCGAGTCTCCCCCTCCCCGCCTGGCAAGCACGCATGTCTATCGCATTCAGGCACATTCCACCACAAGAACCAAGGCCGACTTCAGCCAGGTATGTCTCTTCTTGCCCTTTCGCCCGGCTGCGTGGGAAGAGGATCCATCTTTTTGTCATTTAGCCTGATTTACCCGCCCCGCGAACTCGGCTGACGGTGTGGTGCCGTGTGCGTGGTTGCGGCCTTTTTCCGTCTGCGAAGATTGACGCCTGTCAATTCAGGGTCTTGCCGATGTCATATGTCACACGGTGCGGGAGTCTGACACTTGTGGCTGCGAAAGAAAGCATCCGAGTTGGATCGAGTCGAGTGAATTCAATTAGCCGCACGTGGTGTTGCCTCCCGTCAAAGAACTGACGCCTCTGGAAGGACGGCCCGCTCAGACCACAGCACGGCGCAGCCTGGTTTTTTTTTTTTTTTTTTTTAAGCTCAGACTACCCCCGATCTGCATCAAGCTTTCCTTGCGTCTTCGATCCGGCCCCACGGGAACTAGCAGACCTCGACGGACGTCCCGACCACGGGGTCCAGACTCGGCTCTGCCCTCTAGCCGCCTCACGCCTCGCCAGCCCGCTTAGTCGTAGCCTTTCCCGCGGATGCAGGCGTGGCGTCGACGGACAAAAATGTATCTTTTTGTCTTTGCGGGGCGTCCCGCCTTTTTCTTCTTTTGCAGTGGTGCGTGGTGTGGCCAACACCAAACCATCCTCGCTATCACCTAGCATGGTCTCCGTCTAGCCTGGATATGGCGATCGATCGATCCCGCGAGGCTTGATAGTTTGGTGCCGCCGCCCGAGTTTGTTCTACCGCCCGAGGAAGCCACCTCCCTACCTAGTATGCTTGGGCTGGGGCCAGAGGCATCGAGGAAGGAGCGAGGCGTGCCTGCCTGCCTATATATCGTCCGTAGCCTGCACAAGAGAAACCAAGTGTTTGTCCCGCCTGACTCTTGCCACACCCATCACTCTCGTCTCGCATGCTGGAAAAACACGACCTTGGTTTTTCTTCCTCTTCCGTCTTCTTCTTCGTGGGTTGCGGTTGCCGCATCTCGTCTGCTGCCTAGGCGCTTCTCCGCCTCCTCCTGCACCTCGCCAAACCCAACAGCACTTCGGATTTCTCATGGTGGCAGAAGACGAACGAAAGAAGCCAGTCGAGCCAGGGTGCTGCACTCCCCGAGCCGCCGTGATGCCGGCTACGACGGTCGTGAAGCCTGTGGCGATCCCCTCGACTGGTGGTGCTCCCATCGCAATCACGTCGCGGCCGTCGCCGCCAAGCCCGGCCAGCGCGACGGCCGAGTCTGGGAATGGCTGCACGGTGGGTCTCGTTCATCTGGTGCGGGAAACCAACATGGCTGACGGCGTTCTCCGCGTACAGGACCTCGGCACTGCGGCGGCCTGCGACAGCGCAATAGTCAGCTGCATCAAGAGCCTCGCCGTCAACGTCAGCGGCAGATCTCCCGTGCGTCTGAGGTCGTGCTACTGCAAAAACGGGTGAGTAGAGCGACGTCTAACAGGGCGACAAGGAGAAGGGCAGCGGATACTGACACCATGCACACACGCACACGTACAGCCTTGAGTATCTGCAATGCTACTCCTCCTCCTTGACGGCGCACTGCCCGTCCAGCACCATGACTGGTAAGTGCCTACTTCTCTGCCGCGTTCATGCTTTCGACCCCCGCCGCTCACACGAGATGCGTCCTCGCTAGTCGACTTTGCCGTGTACCAAGTCTCCTGGTTCGAGTACATGTGCGGCTCCGTCCCTGCCACCGCCATGGCGCAGATCACGCCGCCTTCGGTCGTAGACCTTTCCGTCGTGTAAGTCCCCACCCCCTGTTCTCCGCTCTGCTGCTCGGATTGGCTGGCTGACACATCCAAAAGCCCGGTCCGTACCACGCGCCTCTCGAGCCGCTCCACGCCGCCGGCAAGAACGGGCACACCTGCATATTCCGGGACGGGTCCGCTTCTTGCCGGCGCCTGCGCTGCGCCCTCGTACACCCTCGTAGACGCTAGGAGCACCGTGTACTGGGCCGGCCTTGTCGGCTGCAGCAACGACCGTCCCGAGTGCTGCCCCTGGCCCGCTGGTGCGCCAGCTCCCGGCGCCGGCGCCCGCAGCAACACAGGCATTGCGTATCCGTCGCCCAAGGATGCTTCCCAGCTTACCCTTACACGCTGTCCTGACGACTACTACTCGGTGTCTGGATCTTGCTGCCCCACGTCAGTTGGCCTCTCTCCTCCTCTCTCCCCGTCAGCCGTGACATGTGCAGGCCAGGCGCTAACACGGGCGCCCATCTCCCTCGCTTCAAAGTGGATATTTCCCCTTCACCCGCGCTGTGGCCGGCCAGACCCCTTGCTGGTCCTCGGTGGATCGCGCGACTCCGGTCCCGACCCTGGTAGCCAACGTTGCAGGGCAGCCGACCGACACGACCAAACCCACGGTGGCCATCGTCGGCGTCGTCTGGGCCGTCCAATATCCCGTCGACCCTCAGCACCAGCCCGACTCGGGCCTGGCGCCTGGCGCCATTGCCGCCATCACCATCGGCGCCGTCGCGATCCTCTTGGGCGCCTGCATCGCGTGGTTCATCTGGCGCATACGCAGAGCACCCACCCGTCAGGGCCTGCAGCTGCAAGACCCGGGCATAGCGATGGCCGTCTTCAAGCCCGAGAAGCGGCTGAAGTCGAACACCATCGGGACCACGGGCAGCAGTTCGCTGTCGAGCATGCCGCCTCTGGCAACACCCCCGGTGTCGCGACAGCGGTACGAGGAGCAGCTCACGACGCGTCCCAACTCCTTTCAACCCCCGCCTCCTACAGCCCGGGCCTACGTGGAAGAAGACATGTACCACTCCCTTCTCAGCAGCGGCCGCGTCACCACCTCTCCGACACCACCGCCGCGGGACTGGTCATCTTCGGAGCCGACGCTGGACCAACGGGAGGTCCACGCCCTGGATGTGCTCCCGAGCGGGGCCGATGGCCGCACAGGCCGTCTCCCGGCACCACCGCCGCGGCCCCGGCCGACTCCCGAGCCGCAAGGGGACAATCAGAGGGGTGGCGACAGAATCGATGGCGGCGCAAACCGTCTCCCCGCCACCGCAGCACCGCCGCCACGGCCCCCCCGGAGTCCCGAGCCGCAGAGGGACTGGGAGAGGGGTGGCAGTCTCGATGTCGGGGTCGGCGGCGACAGGAACAACCCCGTCACCCCAACGCCACCGCCGCAGATCTGGCAGGCTTCCCAGCCGTCGCCATACGAACAGAACTACTACGGCCCCGACGACATCGGCCGTGGCAACAGGATTGACCACCGAAGCACCGGTGGAAGGGCGCTGCTGCCCGGTGCGTCTTTGGCAGGCGGGAAAAGCAGGAGCGTCTCCCCCATGCCCGGGGTTACGGCCCTGCCGCCTCGCCTCGGGCCACCGCCGTCTGGCCCGCTGCCTCCGATTCCGGCCCCATCGCCACGACCAAAACTGGCACCCTTCCCCAAGGTAGCCGGCGGGAAGGCGGGGACCGCGACGCCTCCGGGGAATAGCGCTGGCGAGATGCCCGCCAAGAAATGCCAGCAACGAAAGACGCAGCCGCAACGTCAACCACACCAGTCGCAAGGGCAGCAGGAGCCGCAGCAACTTCAGCCGCAGCAGCAAGCACACCAGCAACAGCAGCCGCCGCCCCCGCCGCAACAATCCCACCCACGGGCGCATCCGCAGCAACAAGCTCTCCTAACACCACAGAGACACCTGCACTATCAGCAGCTGCAGACACACTACACGCCGCCGGAGCCGGGCCCTCAAGCCCGTCAGCGCCAGCAACTCCTCGTCTACTCCCCGAGGGGATATCCGCCTCCGATCTAACGGCGTCTGCTTCAAGCCGATGAATGCATAAACGAAAACACACCCAAGTTCTTTGCGAATTTACTCCTTGTTCCCATGTGCGCCCTGATGCGTTTATGAGAGCGCGCGGCCACCAATCCATCCAAAAAAAAATAAAAAATAAAAAAAAAACCTCTCATTTCTCCATGATCTTTTATTCCAGTCGACATTTGCTCGTGCCTGACAATTTATACATGCCTACCCGGCTACCTCCAGTTACCCCATGGCTTAAAAAGACACTGCCTTCCATCTACTGACACATTTTGTTGCTTTCCGCGTGCTTCTTGCAACTGCCGTCACATTTCTCTTTCTTGGCCTATGTTATCCGGAGCGATGAAGGAGCAGGGCTGTCCATCTCTTTGATGTCGCGCCGTCTTTCCCACCCATCACCATCTCGCCACGGCGCTGCGACAATATTGCAACGCACTCTCCCCTTCCATTCGGTCGTCTCGTGGCACGGTACTGCCAGTGGAAATCAGCAAGGCCTCACAGCCAACCATGGAGCGCGGGTTCATGTGCTCTGGTGTTGACGGTCGGTGGGTTCGGGCAGGAGGGAGAAGGGCGGATGCACATGAAACTTTGGTTATCCGGTCCGTTTGGTTATCCGGTCGCATGTTCGTTTAAACAAATCCCTACCTTCACTCACAAAAACAAGACGACCCAAAAAGTATTCGTTATCATCATTAGGCAACTAGCTAGCTACCTATCAAAGATCCCAAAGAACCCGCGTCCCCGTGAGCTTCCTCCTATCAAGTACCACCGTTACCCCCGGACAAAGGAAAGCCGATCGGTGAAATATCAATCTGGGAGACCGGCGACAAAGGAAAGACAAGCCGAAATTCCCGTCTCTTTCTTGTTGTTTGGTGCTCACGGCCTCGCGACAAATGTGTGTGTGCTCCAGGCCTGAAACCCTAAGCCTGTCTATCCGTCCTCCACAGGCCAGTTGGCCCCTCACCCGTCCTGTGCTTCAGGCCACTAGCCCGAGCCTGTCCTTCTCGGGCCAGAAGCCGTCAGCCCGTCCACTCTCTGCAGGTCAGCAGCAGCCAGTGCCTGTCCCTGACCTGTTCCAGGTCACTGCGCTGTGCCTCTCTCTCCTCTGCTGCAGGCCAGCAGCCCGAGACCTGTCCACCCAGGCCACTGGCCTCTCCTTGTGGCCGTTCTTCTTTAAAGAAAGAATCGGAGGTTTCTTTTTCTTTGTGTTGGTGTTTTTATAAAAGCAAATGGTGAAAGGGCAAAAGGAGAGCGACAAGGAAAAGGAGCGCGACAGTGGTTTGCGTGCGCTCTCATGCTTGACAAACACGCCAGACGCCCATACATGCAAATGAGAACCAGGCCCTTTTTTGCTGTATCTCCTCCGCGGGGCCACAACACCTTGCGCTGTTTTGTTGCTCTCAGCACGCGAGACTTCTCGCCCGTGATTTTTTTTTTGGTGTGTTTTTTTTGTGTCGTTTCCCAAACTCCGTGGATGCATGTAAATGGTGTTTTTGGAGGGGTTTTCTTTTTTCATCTTTTTTTTTTCTGGAATCCGTGTTCCTTTGTGCATGTGTGCTTTTTTTGGTGAGTGCAGTGAGAATGCAATGGAAACCAGCAACAAATAGGAAACAAACAGGAAACAAACAGGAAACAAAAATGGTGCAAATAGAGAGGGCGCAAACAGGAGATTGTGCGGATGCAGAAACTGGTCCATGAAGAAGCTTACTCGCCCTGGTAGAAAGCGTCCACGCCCCACGGGACGCCAAACATGTGCGTGACGAAGCACAGGTCCTGAAGCCAGGTGGAGGGCGAGGCGCAGACCGAGGGAGCTGAGTTGTGGCATCTCCAATCAGCGAAATGCTTTTGCCAATAAAATTCAACAGAGACGGATCAGTGCTCAACTCACAGGTCTTGTTGACCATCTCGTCGTAGCTGGAAACCACGAGGTCGCGCTTGGCCTTGTCAAGGAAGCCCAGCGACGCCTCGAGGGTCTGCTTGGTGGAGAAGTCGACATCAAGGTTCTTGGCAAAGAGCAGCCAGCAGTGGACGAGGCGGCGGACGCTCTCGTGCAGGTCCTTGATGTAGCTGGGCATCGAAAACTTCTCCTGTATATTTCAAGGGCTGCTGTTAGCGTCTGTGCGTTTCTTTCGTGTGGAGATGTGAGGCAGGGTCTGGTGTGCTGGTTGCGTGCTTACGGTCTTGAAGTTCTGGCGGGCGTACCGCTCGCGGTCCTTGTTGGTGTCCTCAGCCTCGTGCAGCACCATGAGTGTGACCAAGAAGACGGAGAAGAAGGCGCGCTCGCCGAACACCCGGCCGCGGGCGGGGTCGATGGCGGCCCGCAGAGCCTCGAGGAAGAGGGCCTGGCACGGGCGGACGGCCTGGTTGAGGAGGCAGCCGGCCGTCTGCACGACCTGGCGGGGGCACGAGACCTTGCCCTGGAGCGGGTAGCCCTCGTCGTAGACGGGCTTCATGCCCAGCATCTCGTCTCCGATGAGCCAAGAGGAGCCCATCATGTTGCCTGTTTTGGGATTATGGGATTCTTGTCAGTTTCGTGTTTCCCCATGGTTGGCCGGCCCCACAAGGCACGGTCTCTAGGCGGGTAAGCTAAGGCGAGGTGCAGAAAAGCACTTACGGATGCCCCACCAGAGCCGGCAGTAGCGCTCGACGAGCCCGAGCAGCTCCTTGTCGACGGCGTCAGCGGTGTCGCGATCGGCGACGTCGCGGAGCTCGCCCACGTGGTCGGCCATGCGCCCGTACGCGGTGATGATGACGGGGTGGGAGTTCCGGACGACCTCGGCGAAGCAGAGGCAGTTGTCATTGATGTATTCGTTGATGATCTCCCTGGCGACGTCGATGTTGTCGACCGCGTACGGCGCCAGCGGCGTCTGCACGTGGGTGACGCCGTCGGGCTTGATCCAGTTGCGCGCGGTGGCATCGCCGATGCCGGGGATGAAGCGGCGCACGTTCAGCACCAGCGGGTGTCCGCAGAGCCCGAGAGATATCTCGATCCGCTTGACGACATCATCAGCCCACTTGGGCTCCTCGCCATGGCTGCGAGGCGTCAGGTCGAGCGACCCGGGCCTGATGAAATTCACATCGAGGACCGAGTCGGCAAGCCTGGAGTCACCCATGTTTACCTGCCGTGGCTGCGCAGCCCTGCGGTGAAACCGAGATGCTACAGCTGGAGGCCGGAAAAAGGGACGGCAAATACGCGTCGGGTGCAGGGTGGGGGAAGTGTCAGACGAATGGTTGGCTGCAGATGGTGTTCGGATCAAAAAGTGGGCAAGCGCATGGAGAAAGCTGGAAGCTGAGAAAGATGTGGCACAGGTTGTGGACAGGTAGGACAGGTGCGGACGGGCGGTTTGGTGTGGACGGTTGAGGATAAACGGAAATGAAAAGCAGCGAGGAGAGTGGGAATGGCCGGGTTAATATAGGCGTGGAGGACACCGCCGGAGGCGAGCGAGGTTGGCAGGCACGAAGAGAGGGGAGCGAGCGAGAACCGACGTCGGGGCAGGGAGGACGACGCTGTCCCGGCGAGCGAGCAGGTTTCGATTTCGCCCGGTGAGAGAGGCGTCGTGCGAATGGCCAGCTGGCGCCCGTGGCACTCTCGAAGAGCGAGTGGCGAGGCCAGCAGCAGGGGCAGGCGGGCAGGCGGTGAATGATAGCACGGTACGGGAGATACTACGACGCAATGCAAGAGGACCAAGGGGGAAGTGATGGCGTCGGCACAAGGCCTCAACAGGCAAAAGTGCTGACGGGGATGACTACGAGTCGAGACCGGTGAGGCATTCGCGAGCGTGATAGAGGGGCCAACGCCTGGGCGCAGCAGTACAAGTTGGGGTCTACGGTGCGGTGGCCATGGAGCCACGCACTGGCAGACGCGCTGGGCCGTCCGCCTGCCCTTCCCTCCTCCCGTCCCCAAGGCCGCGCATTCTCTGGGTCGAGCGGGATGTCTACCTACTTTGCAGAGCAACGCGATTAGACTTAACCGGCTTCCTGGGTCGCGGTACGGCAAGGGGTGCCGGTAGCCCTGTTCGGAAAAAAGCGACGAGAAACCGAGCACTCTTACTAAGTCATTACTGAACAAGGGCAGGGCAACATGCGGGCGATCGAAGTGGTCGGCTGATGTTGCGAAGGGGCTGGAGTACCCGGTTAGTTATGCCAGAGGTGCCTCTGCTCGCTTGCGAGAGCGCAGCGATCGCCGCTTCTCCTTCCCGTCAGGGCCTCGGTCGCCCCGCTCGGCCAAGCATGGGGGCGCGGGCCACTACCATTGGGCGGCTGAATGAACTACTGCACGGGTGCGGGCAGGCAAGAGTGGAGATTGCCGTGGCGGCCAGCAGCGAATCAGACCCGACGAGACCGTGATAGCCGCCGCGTCATCTAGAAAAGGATTGGCAGAGCAGACAAGGCGTGGTCATACGATAGGCTGCACAGCAATCTAAACTCGGAAAACGAGAGGACGAGCCAGAAAAATGAGGCTGGCTGGCCCCTCAGTGGCTTGCAAACCCGCGCTTATTCCTGCTGGTGACCGTGGGGGAAAGGTGATGAGGGCCGCCCCGACTGGTTGGACCAGTGGGAACAGCGGGAACAGTGGGGATGGTGGGGACGGCGGGGACGGCGGGGGCAGCGGGAGCAGCAGGAACAGCGGGGCCCACCGCCTTTGTGAGTGGCCCGGGTGTGCTAACCGTCCACGGCCCTTGATCCTCCTCTCCCATCACCCACCCAATCACGGCCGCAGGTGCCAAACACGGAACCAACGACAAGCAGCACCGCATTGACAAGACGCAATGCACTGCAAGTCCAGCTGTCTCGGACCCACCTTCGCAGCCGCCTCTGGCCTATCACCTCGCCTCGGCCTGTCGCAGCCTGACCACCCACGCCGCCGCCCTCGGCGCCACAAACTTGCAGATCTGCCAGGTTTGCTGTGGCCAAGCCCTTCAGCTCCGGAATTCGTTCCGGCAACTCCTCTTCCGTCGACAGCCGTGACAGCAAAACCGGGCGAGGGAGGGTGACACTCGGGCGCGCGACGAAAACGAAAATGAAAATGGCGCTCTCTGTTCCATTCGCCACCGCCCAACGAACCACCCGACCCCTGCCGCCCTCATTCTCGTCCACCACTTATTGCACGTTCCGTCGCCCGTGAGGGTGTGAGACGGTGAGACCGTGGCGGTCGCCATTATATTACCTGCACATGCGGGCGTGGGATGGGTGCATGGGGGTTAGTTCGCAAGCGCCCGTGGCGACGACGGCATCCCGGATAGTGCAAGCCGCGCCCAACGTTGGCATTGGTCGACGCACCCTGTAATAGGATCCACATCCGTGCTCGCTTCGCGTTGGCTCTGCCTCGCTTGGCAGCTGTCGTCTGAAAAGGGTAAACCGGCGATGGCGCACAAGGCACGCAAACATGGGAAGCAGCCAATACCCAGGCGAGCAAACAAGAACGAGACAACCAGCCGAGGCTCGGCCCAGCACGAGACTGGACGAGAGGGCACAAGAGGGTTGCACAGGAGGCGGCAGAAAGAGGGGAAAACAGGCTGCCGGCATATATTGGCACGGCCCAACAGAAATCCCGCCATCCAGTCACCAATCACCCACTAGTGCCTTCGGATAGCCACCGCTGGCTCGTCGGCTAGGAGACTTGTGCAGCCCGAAAGCCCGGCTGGGCCTCGATTTTCGCCACCTCGGTTCCGAGGAAACCAATAAGCCCCCTAGCCCCGTGGACGAGTGGAGCAATGGACCGGACCGTCTGGGGTCGGTTTTCTAGCTCACCCTCCATGGGGCCGCAACCGACTTGTCATCGACACAATTGTATAGTATGTGCAAACACCGGGGAAAACTGTCCGGCAAAATCGATCCATGCTGATTGGCTGTTTCACCCGATGTAACCGCGGCACGATATTTGACCGAGTCGGCCGCATGCAGGCGGCTGAGTAACGACGAACGCCAGCATAGCCCGATAACAGAGGCCGGATTTCGGGACACATGCTCCGACTCCCATCCCGATCCTCGTCTTCCCCTGTGCCCTGGTTCCATCGGCCGGGTCGGGCGGCGGGTTGGAGGGCCGCCGGTGGACGGTGATACTACACGGCAGCCGAAGCGAAAACCGAGACAGCCGCCTGCAGCGGCCGGGCAACGACGATGCAAGAGCGGCCTGACGACAAGGCCGGACCGAGTCGGAGTAAAGACTCCGCCTTTATCCTGATGCCACGTGATCCTTCCTATCCTCGTCTTGCCCGTCCCGTTGTTTTATTCTGGCCAAGTCGACGAGCCAGAGTGAGGGCGGCGCGTGGACGACGATATCTCAGAGCATCCGAAACGTAACGCCAGCACCATCTATGCCCGGCCGCCTGCAGCTGTTAAGCAATGGCAAACGCCACATGTCCTAGCCCCGGCCGCCTCCATTCTCGTCTTTCCCGATGGTGGGCGGAAAGTGGACGACGATCGGCTGCCTGCAGCTGCTGAGCAATGGCAAACGTCACGATTACCTGACAGCAGGCCGAGGCTCCCGTCCTAGCCCCTGCGCCTTCCATTCTCGTCTTTCCCGATGGAGGGCGGCGCGCGGGTGAGAGCAAACGAAACGTAACGCCAGCATCCGGCCGCCTGCAGCTGTTGAGCAACGGCAAACGTCACGAGGCCTAATAGCCGAAATTGAGGCCCAATGCTCCCGTCCTATCCCGGCCGCCCGATCGGTGAAGAGTGGAGAGTGGACGACGATCGGCGGCCTGCAGCCGCCGCGCCACGCAGAGCGGTCTGATAGCGAAGGCCAGACTCGTCTTGCCCGTCCCGTCATCTGATTCTGTTGGGATCGGTGAGTGACGACGACCGGCCGCCTGCAGCCGCCCGAGCAGCGGCAAATGCAGAGCAGCCTGACAACGAAGACCAAACATGAGGCAAACATGCCGGGGTCTGTCCCCAGCCCGCTCCATTCTCGTCTTTCCCGACGGAGGGTGGCGAGTGGCCGACGACGACCGGCAGCCTGCAGCAGCTGAGCAGCGGCAAACGCAAGATGGCCTCCTGACGAAGAGGCCAGACCCGGGCTGGATCCCGCCGGTCCCATCCCCTGCTCTTTCGTTTTCGTCTTGGCCGGCCCATTATCCTGTTTTGCCTGGGTCGGTGAGCCAGATGGAGGCCAGCGAGTGGACGCCCGCGTCCCACAGCACGCGCCACGGCGCCCAAACATCAACCGGGCGGCCCTCTCGGACGTCCAGACGCAAGGCCAGCACGACAAAAACACGGGCTCGGCGGTGACCTGTCGGCGATTCCCCTTCCTGGCCGGGTACAGCAGCGCCCAGACACGCCGGCCGAAGCCCAAGGACCAAACGCACCCAGCCCAAGGCCGCCAAGGCCGAAACAAACAAGGGAGGCCGCGCAAGCGAGGTGTGGCACGAAAAGCCCAGACCCAAGATAACGACGGTGCAGCAAAGCCGGGCGAGCAGGGGCTTGCAGATAGTGCAGCTTCGGGACGCGCTGTTTGCGGAAGGATTTGTCGGCGAGGACACCCGACGTGTGTTGAGGGATAAATGAAAAAGAGGAGCGGCGAATCAGGATGGACGGCAAGAGAGGCGAAGGAAGCAACTGCAGAACGAAACCGGTGGGCTGTTTGTTGCGTGGACTCACCAGGTCGAATCAATACTGTCACCCATCACACGGGGAGGCCCCTCAGCCAGCCCAGTCAGACGGACACCCGTCGCAGAGAAAGAGGCAACCGTGGTCCGCCGCTGCCTCGTCCGCCGCACACCACCATCGCCACGCTCTGGCAGCCCCTGTCCCTTCATCCCGCGTTCTCTTGTCGCTTCCAACAACAGCCGTGCCGCAAGCGAGAGGCCTCCAGTGCTCCCTTCCCCTCTTTCTCTCTGTCCGTCGCCCCATCGTTCTCTGCACATCCCTTCCTCTTCCGACCCACCGGCACTTGTCCTCTTTCAGCCCGTCATGCAGCCCATCGTCATAGACTTGGCCGGGCCTCAACCTCGCTACAGCACGCCGTCTTGACAGACTTACACCACAGCACTAGACCCACCCACGCTTGCTCCTTCTCTTTTTCCTTTTCGTCTAGGTTGGAATATGCCGCAGCTTCACACCATCTTTTTTTTTTCTGTCTTTTTCGTTTTCGTTGGTTCCCAGTCTCTCTTGCACCGCATGATGCTGCAATATATGTGATGGAACGTGATGAATCGCCACTCGGGTCGCACAATCGGCGCCCAGACCATGGAATATTGGAAAAGAAAGGGCAAGGCTAACCGACATCACAACACGGCGGCACCAGCGGCGAGGCCCAAGGACCACCCATCACAACGGCATCGATGCTCCTCAGTTTGCCCACCCACACACACACACTTCATGCGTTCGTTTTCCATTTCCCCTCTTTTCACTTTCTCGTCTCTCTGCATGTGCATGCATGAATGTGTTGTTTGCCTCTCGGCTTCCGTTTTCGTCTCTGTGCATCAACGCCGAGAGAGGCTTGCTTGGCTATCCAACAAAAAAAAAGAAAAAAACGCAATGATACGCCAAGGGATATCACAGTACAGCGGGCCTCAACGGACCATGAAACGGAGAAATGCGGAAATCCATGTACAAAAAAAGTGAAGTTTGTGGTGTGGTGATACAATTAGCAGAAAAGGCCTCTTTATGTTATCGATGCGTGCATAATACTGGCTCGGAGGTGTCGATACCCGACGACGCCTTCCGGCTAATTAGGGATCTGCACTGCAGGTCCACCGCCGTCCTGATCGGCGGCGAGCCCGGCAGACGGCGTCACGGGCCTCGCAGCCGTCTCGGTCGTCCCGACCGTCTTGGCGCCGGCGCCGGGGGCCTCAGGTACGTGCTCTGGGGCAGCTGCCGGGGCCAACGGGTGCGTGGACCCCGGCTCGTCCGTCTTGGCGGCGACGGCGTTCCCGACCGGCGTCGGAGTCCCGGTCCCGTCCGAGTCGTCGGAGCCGATGACGTCGACGCTGGGCCGCTGCGGGCTGCCGCTGACGACCCTGCGCGCCTCGTTGCTGGCCCTGGGGCTGCTGCTCTTCTCGCGCAGGCTGGACGACTTGCCCAGCGCGGCCGCGCCGCCGCCGCCGGAGTGGAAGTGCTGCTGCAGAGACGCGGCCGGCACGACGCCGCCGCCGATGCGGGCCCAGAACATCTGCTCGCGGAGCCGCACGCTCTCCTCCCACGCCGCCCGCTCGGCGTCCTCGTCGTCGGCGCGCCAGTGGCCGCCCTGCAGGAGGCGCAGGAAGCCCAGGAAGTCGCAGACGGCCCGCAGCCTCGCGAGGCAGTAGGACCGGCAGAGCGGGTAGCGCTGCGCCGATTCCGCGTCGCTAGTGCGGAACCGGTGCGTGCGCTGGTGCGCCTCCTCCTTGCGGTTCTCGCCGCAGAGGGCACAGGGGAAGAACTGCGGGCGCGTGACGGCCGTCCGGGAGCCCGGGGGCCCGGCCGGCACCGGCTCGACCACCAGGGACCCGTCCGTCACCGAGCTGATGACGGCGCGGCGCGCCAGCCACGAGAGCCCGGGCGCCAGGTCCAGCCTCAGGGTGGGCTCGATGTCCTCGACCAGGGCGCGCTTGTAGAACTTGCTGTCCTTGAGCGGTGGCAGGGCCGCCGCCGCCGCCGCCGCCCCCGCGACCCCGAGGCTGGAGGCAGGCGAGCTCGGGGTCTGGGGCATCGACGGCGTCGACGACGCGGACGCGGAGACCATGGAGCCTGACGATGCGCCGGAGCCGCTCGCCGAGTGGCCCAGCGCCAGGCCCAGGGCCGACACGGCGCCGGAGCCCTGGGGGCCCGAGCTCGGCCTGCCCCGGGCCATCTTCTTGGTCGTGTGGACCAGGGTCATAAAGTCTTGATATGCCGACAGGTCCGTCCGCAGAACCGGCTGCACCAGGTGCGTGAAGCTGGTCGGGTACGATGGTGATATGGGCTCCAGCATGCCCGCCTGCGACGCGCCCTCGGAGAGCGGCGTGTCGTCGGCGCCGGAGTCGAACTTGCTGAACCCAGGCGACGACGGAGCCGTCAGCGCCGTCTGGTCGTCGCGGTCCGCGCCCATCTGCTCCATGACGGCCTTGAGCTCGGCGAGCTGGTCGTGCTGCGACTTGAGGAGACCCTCCGTGTCGGCAAGCTGCGACCTTAGGAGGTCGTTCTTCTTGAGCAGCAGTTCCTGTTCCTTCTGCGCCTCCTCCTTGGCCGAGATGACCATCTTATTGGCCTCCTCGAACAGGGCAGTCGTCAGGTTCTCCAGCTCGAGCTCCATCTTCTTCTTCTGCTGCTCGACCTCGCACCGCGCCTTCTTCTCTTCTGCCACCCGGCTCAGCAGCTTCGCCTTTTCGCTCTCGACCGTCTTTCTCCTGACCCAGACGTCGCCGGAGAGCATCACGCGCTGCTCCTCCAACCGCGCCTCGAGGCTTTTTATTGTCGACTTGGCCTCCTCCAGCTCCATCCTGGCGGCGCTTAATGTGTCGTCGAGCGTGGTCTGGTGGTTGATGGCGTTTATAAGCTTGGCGCTCAGCGTCGCGACCTCGTCGTTCAGATCCGGGTGGCGGTTCGGACTTGGCAAGGTGTGCCCGTCTACGGGGCTCATCGTCCTGCTCCTCGGGTCGGGCAGCGTGCTGAGCTCGTGCTCGTCGTCAAAGGTGTGAACTGAAATAGATGACGGGGTAGCTGCATGTAAAAGTGATGGCGATGATGGGAAGCCGGCCCCAGGTGATGTCACGTCGGCCGCCATGCCGGGCAGGTCGGTCAGCGAAGGCGACCTGTGATGCTGCTGGCCTCTGGGGATGGCAGCGTCTGCTTTGGCAGGAGGCGCCGGGCTGGCGAAGCTGGACAGCGATCTGATGTGGCCAAAGGGCCTGGTGGAGGCGGTGCTCGGACGCGTGTGCTGGGTCCAGCCTGCAACCGCCATAAAACTGGTCCAAGTCATGACTGTCAGCGTGGGTGCCGGCGAGGTCCGGGATGGGCGCGCTGGAGAGCGCAGCAGGGGTCAAGTCAAGATGCGCATGTCAAGGCCGCGACGGGCGCAAGATGTGATACGAGATACACAGTGACGAGGCTGAAAGGCATCTGAACCAGAGACGTGCCATGTTTTTCCGTCTCCCAAGGGAAAGCGGCGATGCCCGGTGGAGGAGTGGTCGAGGAAGGTTGGCACACGCACGGTATGGTATCCAGCTTGGCAGCTGCGATGGCGGAACCCGAGCCGAAAGGCCGCGGTTCCTAACACAGGGCGCAGGGCCGAATCTGTTCTCTCGTGGAAGCCCGGCAGGCGCGAGGCTCGAGGTGTTTAGGGGGGCCCTCATGCGGTGGCAGGCAAGGCTCGGGCCAGAATGCAGTGCCGGAAACGTAAAGGCGGCGTCGGACAGGTCGCTGTTTTCGGACCGGCGTATGTTATCCGTCGGCAAGTTGTCGATGCAAGCGCCTTGCGCCGGGCTGGAATGTCGATTGGTCCCCAAAAACAAATCCACCTCTTTGTCGCGTCTTCCGGCCTCGGAGGCCAGCCGCGCGGATTGATGACGGTTTGCGCTCCCAACGGAGAAAGATGGCCGTTTTGTCGTCTCAACGAGCGAAGTATATTTTCTTAAGGCAGCTTTTTAATCGACCTCGAACCGCAGCGGCGGAACCGTTGAGCGAAGGGGCCGGCTTAGAGTTCAGTGGCTGTGAATGCGTAACTAAGCATGCTGTTTTTTTGCAACGGGCGAGGCGGCGCGCTGTCAGGGGTCGGAGCAGGCCGGTTGGTCGTTTCTTGGGCGGACTGGCGAACGGGAGGAGCGGCGGCGGTTTCGGCGACGGTGGCTGTTTGTGCGACGGCAAGCAAGGCGGATACCGAGGTTGAGGGACCCTCTGATGATGATGCAAATGCAGGGCAGGAGGAGGAATGCGCGCTGGATGCCTGCCCAACCAAAGCGCAGGACCAGTCGGCCCAGCCCCAGCGGCTAGCACTCAGCGAGCCGACAGGACCAACACCGAGGGCCAGGGCGGCAGCAGCTGATGCGGCCAGGCTGGGGCTCGTGGCTCGTGGCTCGTGGCAAGGGCGGGGGTAGGCAGGTGGAAGCGGAGCCCGGGCATGGGACCCTGGCCAATCATGGACGTGGTTTGACGTAGCACTCTCCACCAAGCACAGCCCGCGAGCCGCCTGAGCGGATCCACAGAGGGAAGATGGGGGTGTCCCAGGCGAATACGGCAGGCACGGCAAGGCGACGGATTGACTTTACGCGCTGATGAATTCGGGATGGATCTCGACTGGTGGCGTGAACCATCACGGCTGCCCCTGGGCTACTGTAGACGCGAGCCGACGACGGTCTCTCAAGGCTGAAAAAAGCGCCGTTCGACGATTCACCTGTTGTCCTTTTTTGGCTCGGGAATCCAAAAATGTCTCTCCGATCCAGCCGCCCGGTTCCAGACCCGTTTGAGCGCGAGCCAATTTGATTCTGGGACTGATTTAGCGAGCGAAAAATCTCGCCAGCGCCGATTGCTTTTTTTCTTTCCTGGCACGCGTGCACCCATGTATAGCGAGATTTGCATATCGACCGGCAACAACCCGGTTTCTTTTCCTCTCTTTCGCAAAAGGCCGATTTTTTGAAATGCTGAAAAGCGGCCGGGGCACCTGGTCGTGGAACTTCCTGACACTTGGCTGGACTGGGCATGCCGTGATTCCCAGGGTGAGGGGGCGGGATTTCCTGGACCCGTTTTAGCAGCTCTTGGCGGCGAGCTCGTGCAGAACAGCCGGGCGGGATCCCAGATTCAGCCGGGGACGTCAGGCGCGCAGAAGATGCCCAGCCAGCCCGGTTGAGTGTTGGACGTCATCAACCCGTCGTGTCGAATGCTGTCCCTCCCGACCCTGTCACGACTGACGTGTCGTGCGTCGAGCGGGAATTTGTGCTGAATTTTCCTCCCGACTGGCCGTAGGGTTTTTGTCATGACAGGCTGGCACCCTGCACAACCCGAACTGATGGCCGAGGAGCGCATTGACGACGGCATTTCAGGTGCCTCATCGATCTGCGACCGAGACTCCAGGACAGGGTGAATAAAAAGCAGCACGCGGGGCATGAGTCCTCCCCTTCGTGCCCTTGCTGGTGTCCCCTTTTTTGCCTGCACCGAGCGTGACTTGTTTCACAGCCAGGAGAGCCCAGCTTGAAAAATACGTCTTCATAAAAATATGCCCAGGCGAAAGAATAATGAAACTAGCAATTGTGAAAACGATCTCGGGGTAATGAAATGAGCAATTGTGCAAAATTTATCCCACTCCACTGAGGCTTATTCAACAGCCTGCGTGCCATCGGGATCCATCGCTCGTGATTGCCGACTCGTTGCACCCGCAGATCAGCGCACACCTGAGCGGGCAGAGCTCAATCCCTGCCCCGGCATGGCGGCCCTCGCACCTCCGGGCTCCATCACGTTGCATGAGCCCTGCCGGACTAGACAGCTGGACCTCCACGGCCTCTTTCCGCCTGCCGGATGTCAAGTTTCCCATCATCTGCGTCGATCTCTCATGCAGACACACCACTAAATCCCCGAGTCCTCAGCGTCTCGAGTCTCCAGCTGCAGCTAGCCACGTCTCCCGAATCTCGATCCAGCTGGCAGCGGATGGTGGATCTGTCGCACGCCGCAGCAAACCTGAATTAGGTGGGTGGGAGGAAGATGGCACACCTCCGGGTCTCATGCTGCACGTTGCCCAAAAAATACCTAGGACGCTGAAAACGTTTCCAGGCAAACCCTTTAAATTTACAAACTGTTCAACTGGTATCAACCCAGCTGGAGGTTTGCAAGAATAATCAATTGGAAAAAAATAAATAAAAGCAGCCCTGAGATGGAAGGTTTAGGAGAAGTGGACGGGGACCCATGAAATGTCACCTTGGAGCGGCTCCACCTTTTACCACTGGGTTGAGTAAAAGGTGGGGCCGCTCCAAGGTGACATTCATGGGTCCCCGTCCACCTCTCCTCCTAAACCTGCACGTTGACCAAAAAATTACGCGAACCTCCCATACAGCATCCCAGTGCGCCATTGTCCGTGTTTTATTTGGTCAACGTGACCTGCTATCTCAAGGTCGGCGGACCGCACGCAGCCCACCATCCAATCACACATCTTCGATTTGGTGGCTTGACGACAAAATGGTCAATCTTTCGGACGGGTTCGTGGCATCCATCGCGCGAGCCCTCAACAAGGCACGCGTGCCGTGCGTGCTCCGGGGCCACTGTTTGCTAAACGCGCATGGCATCCCATCGATAACCGCGGTGAGCACGTCGTCATCGTCCCTAGAAGTTTGACGCATCAGGCTAAATCTTTTCGGTCAATCGACTTTGTGGTCCCGGACGACGACCTGATGCATGGCGCAGAGGCGTTGGCAGATGTGACACGTCTGACGGAATGCCCGAACCCAGCTGTCTGCATTTCGTCCTCGGAGGCCCGACCCTCACCACCGCCGGCGTTCCACAAGCATATTGAAGGCTCCGATACCACGGTCGAGCTCTTCCTGCAGTCGGAAACTCTCTGGTTTCTTCCGCCGATCGACAGCGCCTCGCCGTCCCCAGCCGGGGATAAGCTACCATCCCAGTTCGCCCTAGCATCCGACCAGTCTACCCTCCCACCCTGGAGGCCCGGTCGAGGTTCTGGCGTGTTCGAGCCTGGACATCATCCCATCGTCGTCCCGAGGTCTCACATCCTCCTCGAGGCGTCCATGCGACCGTATGCGCGCAATGTCGGTAAACGTATCGGTCGGTTTGGGATGGCCATGATCGCATACATGGAGGAGCATGTCGACAACGACGGGTTATTGGATGCGGACCTGCTCCCTGAACCTCTCAGGGGCCTCTACAAGGAGCTGCACGACGACATGACGAAGCCAGTGCGCCAGTGGGTGAGGGAGCTGAGGGAGGCTTTGGGTGTGGTCGGCGAGGAGGGAGAGGACGATTTTACATGATCGCTGCGTGTGGTCTTGAGGGAACCGATGGGGGCGGGAAGGTCGTCGTCAATTTCTACCATGCTAAATGTTTCTTCTGGTGTTCCCAACAAAGTGTCGGCAGCTTGGGCCCTTGCATGCAGCCTCGCTAAATAAACCCATGCCTCCTACCACCAAGTTAAGCAAAGGTGGAGCTTCCTTCTTTTATCGCCCCGCCTCCTAATCCTCCCACTAAGCTTCTACCTCAAGGTCGGAGGTTTCACCCCGCACGCAGCCCACCGTCTCATCCTCTTCTGCTGTACTCCATTACGGCTCTCACTCGTCTTTCTGCTCCAAGAACATATCTCGCTGCCATCGGTCAATCGTGCCAGTCCACTCGCTGCCTAGCCGGTCCCCGCCGCAGCCAAGACGCCCCCTCTTTCCGGCATGCAAGGTGCTCATTTAGCCCGGCGCCTCCATGCGCGGGCCAGCGGATTCTGCTCTAACGCCACTCGATCGAGCAGCCTACCACAGGTCAGAATCGCACATTAACCAGACCGAAAGAAAAAGCGGTCGGGCTGGGTGTGCGTCGTGTTCCCTTGCATTTTTTTCAGTCGTTGGCTAAAATGGAAAGGGCAACACAGGCGTGGGGTGGGTAATGAAAACGACCCCGTTGTGCTGCATCTGCAGCCCTCGGCGCAGCAGATCATGCCACCAGTCATCGGCGATTATCTACCTGCCTGCCTGCCTGCCTGCCTGCCTGTTTCTGTGCTGTACAAGCGCCTGCCTTGTTTGCTTCTCCTGCTTGCTTCGACCTCATGCCGGTTCCCTTTTACGAAATCTCCCTTTGCCCTTTGCCCACGCACGCAGCCGTCCATCTCGGAAGCATGGGGTGGCTTGAAAGGACCCCTGCTCGATGGCACAGGTCTGACGAGAGGGAGGGGCCAAGGACGAAGGGATGGGAGGGCCGGGCGCGGGCTTGCAGCGCAGCTGCACTGCTGCAAGGGATAAAATCAATCAATCAATTTCCTCCCAGAAAGCAGGCTGGATGGATGGCTGGGTGCGCTGCCACGTCGGGCACGCAGCACCCCCTCCTTGTCCATCAGCCTGCATCTAGAACCTGGCCGGGCGTGGGAGGACGCCTAATGAGAAGACGACGAAAGGGCCGGCTGGCGGGGAAGCGCCCAGGGTGTTCCGCGGGGCTAGGAGGCATAGTGTTGGCTGAGTGTTGTGTTTATCTTGCATGCACCGCCGCACGCTCTGCTATAACGCCGATTTTCGTCTTCCCCCAGCCCGGCTCCGACTGAGCGGAAAAAAACAGTTATAACACGGCGCCCAACCGCTCGTTTCTCGTCTCCGAGACCCCGCTGGACCTTGGCCGTTCCCCTCCACTCCTGCCTCCATGTCCATACCTGAAGGAAGCAAAAAGTCCCCTCTGCAAAACTCTAATCGCCCAGGCCCCGGCATCATGCGTGAACCCACTCCACCGCAGCGGTCCTATGTTATTGCTGGTAGAGAGGTGCTTCTTGGCGTAAACTTCCCCTGCCTGCTCCCCCTGCGGATCATCATACGTCGTCCGCAGAGGTGGCGAAGCTGACACCGGCGTTTTGCCATACGCAGTCCGAGCTGGCCGGAGTGGCCGACGCGGCCCTGGGCCGCCTCTTCCCTCGCAAGGCGGAGCCCGAGACCGACCCGGCGAGCGAGCCGCCGCCGCCGCCTCCTCCACGCGCTGCCCACGCCGAGCCCGTGCACGACGAGGAGCCCATGCTCGACAAGCAGCCGCCGCCGCCTCCGCGCCCCGCCCACGCCGAGCCCGTGCACGACGAGGAGCCCATGCCCGAGAAGCAGCCGCTGCCCGAGGCGGAGCCCGTGCCGTCGCCGCCCAGGGCGGCCGTCCCCAAGGTCTTCCCTCGCCGGCCGGGCAGCCCTCTCACCCTGGACAGCATTGTGGTTGCGCTGCCCACCCCAAACGTGAAACCTGTGGAGCCCGTCCCGGAGCGTGATCCCAGCCCGGAGCCCGGTCCCAGCTCGGAGCCCGGCCCCAGCGTGGACCCTTTCCCCAACGTGGAGGAGCCCTACGACGAGTACGAGTACGAGGACGACGACGTGGAGGAAGAGGAGGACGACGACGACTCGACCTCCGAGTACAGCCCCGACAGCTGCTGCTCCGTGTCCGAGTGTGGCGAGGTCTACAAGATCCCCATCGCGGAGCGCTGGGCTGCTGCTGCTGCTGCTGCTGCCTCGCCGTCGGCCGACGTCAAGGGGCGCCGGGATGAAGGCTACAAGGGCGAGAGAGACGAAGACCGTGATGACAATGACAACGATGAGGGCGATGACGGCGGCAGGGACCAGCAGGATGGCGACACCCAGAACCGGCAAGGTGGCGACCAGCAGGGCGGTGAAGACGGCGACCAGCGCGAGGACCAAGAGGGCCACGAGGGCCAGAACGACGAGCAGGACCACGAGGCCCCGCAGCAGCAGCAGCAGCACCACCGCCACGAGGCCCAGCGGCAGCAGCCAAGGACCGGCGACGCCATCGAGGTCGCGGCCCCGGCCGTGCGGCAGATGATGGAGCGCCAGCTGGAAGAGCTGCAGAAGAAGCTCGAGGAGCTGCAAGGCCAGCAGAGGCAGATCCGCAAGGAGCAGAAGGAGCTGGCCAGGAAGAAGAGGCAGATGAAGAAGAAGAAGAGGCAGCTGAGAGAGAACGAGAAGGCCTTCCTCAGCGCCTTCCAGGACGAGCCCTCGGACGGCGAGGAGACGGAGCACTACGACTCGCACGCCAACACGTGGTCCCGTCCCAAGAAGCGCAAGGCCGACGAGGTCGAGCAGCAGCAGGAGGAGCCGCCGAAGCCGAAGAAGCGGTCGGCGCTCGCAGAGCTGCTGTTTCCAGAGGACGAGGACGAGCAGGAGCAGCAGCAGCAGCAGCGCGTGCCTGGTTTTCTGGGTCCGGAGGCGGTGATGGCCCAAGAAGATGCGGCGATGGCGACGACCTAAGACGAGGCGGCGGCCTCTAGGATTGACGTCCCAAGCATCCCCGTCTCCGACGTGTAGGCGGTCCCCAGAAAGTGTGCTTGTGCCCTCGGCGATGGCACCCCAACCCAGATTGAAAACTTGTCCAAAATGCTCCCGCAAAGCGAGGTACACAGCAGTAGGGCGAAAAGGGAATGAGGCCTCGTTTTTTTCTCTCTTCTTTTTCGACGGCGTCTTCGTGTTCTCAGCATACGAAAAGAATACCACTTAGTTAGCACACAATCAATCCAAACACGTTTCCTTTGCGACGTCCTCGTCCTCGTCCTGCCCCGTCTCCGTGCGTCTTGCGTCTCAGGTAGTGCCCGTCTCGTCACCCACCGCCGAGAGCCCAGAATCTCCCTCGGCTACGAACCTGAGGCGATCCTGCTGCTCATCCCGCTTCCCGGGGTCGTCCTCGTCCTGCGTCCTGCGTCTTGCGTCTTAGGTGCCCAGTCTCGTCACCCACCATGCCGAAAGCCCACAATCTCCCTCTCGGCCACAAACTTGAGGCGATCCTGCTGCTCCTCCTGCTCGAGGTCCTCCTCCTGCCGAATCGCCACGTTGAGACGCTTGGCCACGGCCTGCATCTCGGCCCTCGTGCTCTTGCCTCCGCGGAACTTGGCCGGCAGCCCGTGCTCGTCCAGCCCGTGGAAGATCATGGGCAGGCACGAGTCCTTCCACAGCGGCGCCCCCGTCGTCGACGAGTCCACGGCCGTGGCGACCAGCAGCGCCGCCGAGCAGGCCACCAGCACGATGGGCATCGCCAGCCACGCCCACGCCACCGACACCAGCACCTGCTCCGACGTCGCCACGCCGCGCACCACGCCGCGTCTGGCGCGGGCCGCCGCTGGCGGGGTGGCGGTGGCGTTTGGAAGGAGATTGGTCGAGTTGGTGGTCGAGTTGGTGGTCGAGCTGCTGATGGTGGTGTTGTTTGCCGGGAAACGAGATGGTCGTTTATGATGCTGCCGCCGCCGCCGCCGAAGGTGCGACGTCAGCGCATCCGCCACATCGGCCATGAGGCCCGGCACGTCCCTGGTGGCGTTGAGGTAGTAGGGCCCGCGGCCCGACGGCGGGTCGACCAGGCTCCCGTCGTCAGCCATGCGCGTCTGGTCGCTGAGCTCGTAGGTGCCTGCGAAGAAGGCCTTGAGCACGTCGGCGAGCAGGAGCATGGCGGCGCGGTCGATCTCGAACCTGTGCGCCATGTCCGGCCGCAGCTGCAGCGGCGCGTGCTTGTTCACGTGGTGGTGGTGCTTGGTGCCCTTCCCGGCCGCTCTGCTGCTGTTCGTTCCCGTCGCCGCCGCCGCCGCCGCCGCCGCGACGAGGTGCTCGTGCGAGACGACCGGCGGGCGCAGCTTGTAGCCGCCACCGCCGCCCCGGCGCGGCCACGTCGCCAGCTGCGTGTCGTTCCTGTGCTCGGCGAGCACCGACGTGTGCTGCCGCCCGTTGACGACCGACACGGCGAGGGTGCGCACGCACGGGGAGATGCCGCACTGCCAGGCGGCCGCGGGAGGCGCGTCGACGGCGTCGACGGCCAGGGCGCGGGCCTGGAACTTGAGCACCGTCAGCCCCAGCGGCGCGACGGCGTCGTCGGGCCAGCCGAGCGCCGGCCACCGGCTGCCGGCCGAGCTCGAGACGACAAAGGTCTGGTTGAGGGTGCTGCCGTTGCCGTCGAGGCCGACGACGCGCTGCACCAGGGTCGTGTTGCCGGGCGCGATCCACCGGACCTCGTACACGGTGCTGCTGCCGCCGCTGCCGGCGCCGCCCGGTCTCGGCTCCAGCGCCACGCGGCGGAGCTGGGCCCTGACGTCGACGCACCTGCTGCACATGGCGAGCGTGTTGAAGATGGGGAACGTGCAGTTGCCCGTCGGGCACGTCGCGGCCACGTCGACCGCGGCCGGGTCGCCACGGCAGCCGCCGTCGATGGCGGCGACGAGGCCCGTGCCGGGGCCGCCGCCGCCGCCGAAGACGGCCGAGATGCGTCCCTCTCGCGCCTCGTCGTCGTGGTAGACGAACCGCTTCGCCCGCGGGACGAAGGCCTCGCCGCCGCCCGCCTCGGCCGCCAGCTGCACGGGGGCGGCCCGGGCCTCGAGGGAGACGAGCTGCTGCACGGCAAAGTCGAAGCCGCCGGCGGCGACCATGACCAGGGCGCCCACCAGCACGAGCGGCATGGCGAGGACCGTCGGCAGGGCGGCCACGGAGCCGACGGGGCCGCGGCTGGCCTGGTCGATGGCGGAAAACTCGCTCAGGGGCCTCGCCGCCGAGGGCTTCGAGCTCGAGCTTGGGCTCGAGCCACCATCCCGTGCGGTGGTGAAGCGCGACCACTTGAGCTGGGCCATGCAGAGCCCGACGGTCGAGAGCATGGCGCCCTTGCCGACGGTGGCCAGCAGGGCCGCGAGCGCGTTGAGCGTGAAGGGCCCCGTGGCGGCGGCGAGGGCGACGACCGAGGCCGGGCGGCCGTCCAGCGTGGCGGCCACCACCGCGATGGCGGCCAGCGCGCCGGCGGCCACGGCGAGGCCGAGCAGCTCCCAGGCGTAGACCTCGCACCAGTACACGATGGTGCCGGCCGCCGTCTCCGTCAGTATCGACGACTCCTGCGAGCGCGCCGTGAGCCGGCTGTCGATGCTGCTGTCGTCGCCGCCGCCGACGTGCTGCGGGGCCGGGCGCGGCGGCGGCTGCCGTGGAGTCTCCAGCGGCTCCGAGATGTAGAGGGCGTCGGGCCACGGCTTGAGGTCGCGGCCTCCGACCCGTCTCGTCCTCGTCGTGAACCGAGTGACGACGTCTTCCTTGGCCATGGCTAGAGAGGCGGGGAAGCCGGTGGGTATGTTGTATTTCCTGATAGATGCTCGAGAGAGCTTGACGAGACGGACGACAAGTGAAGCTGTACGATCGGTGGCACCCTGGCAAGTAGCCTGTCCGGGGAAGCCGCGAGTATGTCGTAATTCCTGGCAGATAAATAACAAGACAGCGGGCTGGCTTGGAGAGCTTGGCGAGAACGAGAAAGCAAGCGAATCTGCTACGGCGAGTGGCACCTGACAAGTAGCCTGTCCGCTACTCTCCTGGATAGTAGCTGGTCGGTAGCTGGGACGAGCGGAGGCTTTATGGCGCGGAGACGGGCATCTCACCTGATGTCGGGCTCGGGCCGCTGGCTGCTTATCTAGGGACCGCATTTGAAGAACCATGGGATGGAGTCTGAGCGGGTTTGGCTACCTGTGCAGCTGACGACGGCAGGAAACAACCGACTTGGGCACGACCGTGAACTCGCAGGATGCAGACGCAGGTCGGAATAGAGACGACGCGCACGAGGGCCCATGAAACAAGCCATAAATAGCATGATGAGCAGGATAACAGCGGTGCCGGCCCGAACAGGATGTCCAGATAGACTTTCAGCGCACGGGTTTTTTCAGCACCAGACGCGGCGCCCTGGGATACCGAACGGTCCGGTGTCTGGGTTGATCATCCGGAATGCAGGCGTCTGACCGGGCACGAACCCCGTCTCCGGCCGGGTTCTCCATGGATGGGTCGGCGTGGACATACGGACAAGCTTCCACCGTTCAGGCCGCCGTCCGTCGCAACTCTGCAGCTCTGTAGAATGTATGCCTGAAGGTCTGTCACCGCCTGACGATCCGCGCGGTGGGCTTGCTGTGTCTGCCGAGGCCGTCCGTTGTCACCGGCACGTCCGCAACAAAAAAAGCGATACACCAAAAGTGCCAAAAAGTGGAGAACTTCTCCAGACTCTCTCACCAGGAACATCAGCAGCCACAAGCAATGCCAATTAATCGTACCTGGCCCAATTCAATTGCACGAATCAGGCCCCATTTCAAATTTGGCTGGCATGATTCAGCCCCTCCTGCCCGCCTGCCCTGCCCTCCAAATTGCCCTGCCCTTTTAACTGCCCTACGCCCTGCCCTGCCTTTCTAATTGTTTCAACGTTCCGATTGCTTTTGCTTTTTCATTTTTTCAATTGTTTATAATCGAAATAATTAAATTGCAAACGAAATGGTAAATTATAAACGAAATGATTAGGGTATTGGGCGTGGGTGAATTTTATTTAGGAAGGTGGAAGAAGGGTCCTATCAATCAAGGTGACCGTAACAGGAGTTTTGGCTCAGGCAATATAGACCTCCGTGCCCGGCCAACCTGCAGAGCCTCCGACGCTGGCTGGCGCGTGGGCGCTGTCCGCCGCCATGTCCACCGCTGCTTCGTCTGTTGGAAGCTACAACGCAAATGTCGGTCCCATCGTGCCGGTGACGGGCTTCTCGGTTGGCGTGGGAATGTTCGTGGCGGCGTCGCAGGTCGCTTCTGTGGCTGCACAAGTGAGCCCTGGAGGCTGTTCGCCTGACCTGTACGGCGTGTGGACCATTCTGGATACGCATAGCATATCCCAGGCCCATAAGTGAAGGGTCCAAGGCAAGACATCACGATGCAACGTCGCTTCGGTAAACCATGTCTTTATTGATTCGTGCCTGTGCACGCCGTAACCGAGCAAACGAAAAAAGAAAACGGTCTTGCGTCTATTGAACACGTAGTCCTGCAGTGGCGTCGTGGCAAACTCGTCGATAAACGAAGAAACGCGAGGGGGTATAATAATGTCGCGAACAGAAAAGGAAACGCACGCGGGACGGGCAGCAGCGAGACCTATCAGCCATCTGAGCATGCGCTCTAACCCAGCTCTAAGAATGATGTGGTGCGGACAAAAAACAAGCCGGCAACAAAACAGCGGTCTAAGGGGTAAATATGTACGCGGTGAAAAGGATGTAAGACGGGGGTGGGATTAATGGAAAGCGGCGAAACGCTGCAGTTGGAACAAGGTGGTGTGCTTCATGCCAGCGAAGTTCGACAGTTTGAAATGCTGCAGTTGGAACGAGGTGATGTGCTTCATGCCGGCGAAGTTCGACAGTGTGAAACGCTGCAGTTGGAACAAGGCGATGTGCTTCATGCCAGCGAAGTTCGATAGTGTGAAACGCTGCAGTTGGAACAAGGTGATGTGCTCAGCGAAGTTCGACAGTGTGAAACGCTGCAGTTGGAACGACGTGATGTGCTCAGCGGAGTTTGCCAAAAGGGGCGCCCATGTTGCTGGTGGGCTTGAGCTCGACGCCCTCCGGGTCCGGGGCGCCGCCGCGCGCAATGTTGGTCCTGACCTCGCGGACGTACGCCGCCTCGCTGTAGCCCATGCTGCCCTGCTGGTGGCCGCGGCGGAGCGTGGGGGGAGGGGCCGAGGGCAAGCGGGCCGAGTCGGGAGGCGACGGGGGAGAGTCGGACGGCCGGAGCGCAGGGATGGGCATCCGGGGCTTGGGGCCGGGCGTGATGGTCTCGACGTCGGAGCCGAACTCGAACTCGGACCCGGTCCCGTCGAAGCCGTAGGCGGAGCCGGACCCTCGCCCACTTCTCTAGTGTGGGGGGATGCTCTTGATCTCGCCCAGGGGCGCCCCGAAGTTGTTCGTCTTCCTGATGCGGAGCGGGATCTCGAGGGACGTCTCGGCCTCGCTCGGGCTAGAAGCTTGGGACGAGCGCTGGCTCCTGGACTTTTTATCGCCGGCCTTGCTGCTGCTGCCGGCGGCGGCGTCGGGCTCCTTCTGGAGGACCTTGGGCAGCGCGTCGTGCGTCTCCCCCTTGCTGACGTCCTCGAGCTTCTTGTCGAGCAGGTCGAAGAACTTGGCGTCCTTGGCGGGGAGGTTCCTCAGGTGCAGGGGGCCCGACAGCGACGGGTCCTCGTCCGGCGCCGCGGTCGGGGCGCCCTCCAGCTCGGCGGCGGCCTCCTTCGTGACGGGCGGCTCGACGGGCTCTTCCGTGGCCTTCTCTTTGCCCTTCCCCTTGTCCCTGCCGGTGACGCTGCTGCCGTCGCGGTCGAGCCCGGTCGCGGTCGTCGGGGTCGCTTCGCCGCTGCTACTGGCAGTGGTTTGGGCCTCGGTGGACGCGCAAGACGGGAGGACGGAGAGCGAGTGGCTGGGGGTGTGACCTGCATTCATTCGGAGGCGCTCCAGCTCGGGGGCGGCGAGCACCTTGAGCGGATCCTTCTCGGGCACCTTTCGCTGGTTGGCGTCCGTCTGCTGATCGTCCGGGGCGGCGCTGTCGAGGGTGGGCGACGTCTTGGTCGACGCCGGCCTGGAGCCCTCGTGGCCGTCGTCGCCGTCGGTGAAGGTGGCCTTGTGGACGGCCGTCTTCTTGAGCGGGATGCCCTCCAGCTCGGGGTGGATGTCCTGCACGTCGATGACGGGAGCAGGCTGCTCGTCCCCGGACTGCGAAGCCGACGTCATCGTGGTGGGGGTCGGCTGGTTTTGTTCTGACGATGTAGCGGTGGAAGAGCTGGCTTGATGCTGCTGCTGCTGCTGCTGCTGTAGTTGTTGCTGCTGTGCAAGTGGTATGAATGGGGACGACTCCGGTTGTCTAGATGGACTGATGCGTGTGGTTCCGGTCAAGACGGCGGACGTTCTGGGGTCGACGTGGGAGTGAGAAGCTTGGGACTGGAATGAGGCCCGATGTTGTGGCGCCCTCTGCAGCGGAGACAAGGAAGTCGAGGCGCTGCCGGGAGAGCAGAGGCCGTTGCTTCCGCCGCGGCGCAGACGGGGGGTCGGACCTCCCTCCTCTGGGATGCTTTCGACGTGGCCGAACCTGCTGCTGCTGCTGGACCTCAGGGCCTTGGCTTGGTCCTTCAGCCTGACGATCTCGTCCATCAGCGCGACGCGTTCGGCCTCCCACTCGGTCCGCTCCATGTCCATTATTGCTCTCTCCTCCTGGTACACCTCCTCGGCGCGCGAGCGGTTGGCCTCGAGGTATCTCCGCTCGCTCTCCCACGCCTGGCGTATCAGGCTGTTCTGCTTCTCGAGGAGGGCAATCTTCTGCGTCTGGGCCTGCTGGCCGGCCACAGACAGCAGCGTGTCCCCTCCCGAGCCCGGGCGTGCCTGGAGCATGGCGGGCTGTTGAGCCTGAGCGTAGGGCGCCGGGGGGAGCTCGACGGGAACGGGCGCGGGGGCTCCGGGGTAGGGAGCGACGACGGCGGCGTCGAGAGGCATCATGGTGCTCGTGAAGGGGATGCGGGAGGGGGAGGGCACGGCCGAGTGGTTTCTCAGGACGGAGCCGACGGGAAGGGACGCAGAACGCCTGGCGGGCGAGAGGCTGGCGGACCGCTGCTGCTGCCGCGTCTGCTGCCTCAGCTGGCGTTCGATCTGCGTCGAGGTGGGGGCGAGCCTGGGGGAGATGAACTGGGACGACTGCGGCTTCTGGGCGGCCGTGGGAACCTGCAGCGAGGGGGAGAAGGAGTAGGGACCGGCGGACGAGGCGCTCCTGGCGAGGGAAGAGGCCGAGGGCGGGACTTGTTGCGGCTGGGCAGGGGCGGGATAGTACGAGCGCACGGGGCCGGGGCCTTCGCCGTTCACGGCGGGCAGGTGGTGGTGGGCATCGAAGTACTGGGTGGCGCCGCGGGGAAGGGACAGCGGCGAGACGACGGAGGAGGGTTCGGGGGGCGGGACCACGGCTTGGAAGGCGGCCAGGTGCAGGTCGTCGTGGACGGCGCCCGAGGGCAGGAAGGAGTCGTTGGCCGCCCTCGTCATCCTGGGCGGCTGGTACTGCACGGCGAGCATTTGGCGCGCGGGGGCCCTGGGGGGTGGCACACGACTGTGACCGGCAGGCGGGTGTACATGGACGAGGGGTGCCGACTCTCTCCTTCTTGTTTTGTGGTCTCGGTAGCTAATATTGTTTGCAGCTCTTGTGGGTTTTTGTCTTTTCCTTCTTTTGGTTGTATCGGAGAGGGCACGATGGGAGGAAAGGGCGGTCGGCTCGATCGAGGGAGGCAGGGAGGAGGTGTGTAGGTGCGGTGGGCTCTTTTAGTAGCAAGGTGTGGGAGAGGAAGCTGCCGCCTTCACCGTTGTGCTATCCTCCGTTTCCGCGGTTCGGCAGATGTCGGGTCTGGATCCTCTTGGGTCCAGGTGCCAGTGCCCAATCGTCAGGAACGGACAGGGCTTGGAGCTCGGGCGCCCGGCCGGGTTGTGCTTGTCTGCTGCGCTGGCAGGCGGTGGGTCCGCGAGACGGGAAATGACGTTGAGGGAGGTCTGTCTAGAGCGTGCGGACTGTGGACTGTGGACTGTGGACTGTGGACTGTGGACTGTGGACTGTGGGCGCGAGGCGCGAGCCTGCAAAAAGCGGAGCTTGTCGGGTTGCCAGCGGTGCGAGGACGAGGGTTCCTGCCTTTGTCCCTGGTTGCAAATGCCTCGCGGTCTGTTCCTGCAGATAACTGATCGGGGCCAGCCCGGTTCCTGTGGTTAGACTCTTGTGGTGCTGTGGGCGAGTCGACATTCACAAGCCAAAGCATGTGAACGTCGCATCGTCGGGACAAGGGGCAGGGGAGGGTGCATGCAGCACATGGACGGAACTTACCAGAGGGATCAAGCTCGAAGCGCGAGTAGCAGATAGAGGCCAGGTCAAGGTCAGCCCGCCCAGGCCAGGACGGGATCTCGTGGGTTAAAAGGAGAGCAAACACGGCAAGCAGATTTGGGGTTCAGGGGAAACCCGCCGGGTAATAAGCCAGACATCAAAAGGGGTGGTGCGAGTGTGGGCGAGTGTGGGCGCGTGAGCGTGTGTGAGGCCTGGCTGCCTGTGCTCCATAGCTGCCAATAACGGTCGAATAGCTGAGGCTTGTTATTGCTGCAGCATCATACCTGCTGCCTCTTCGCTCTCCGCTTCTGCAATGTTGCGCTGGCCTTGCGCATCCTCTCAGGCAGCGCCCGTCTGGTTGGGCGGGGAGGATGATGGTGCCCAGCCTAAGAAAAAAGAAGAGAAAAAGAGAGGTGCGCAAGGGTACCTGCACTGGTGGGTTTGACTGGGCGAAACCAGGCGGGCGCCACGCTAGCGGCGGGGTGTGGGACTTGGTTGACGTGAATCCAAAAGGGCGACCTAAAAGCCCGCACCAAAAAGGCTGCGCTCGACTTTGATTCACGAGTTGGAGGGGGCGTGCAACATTACAGGTGAGCTGGCATCCGCAGGCCCAGCTCCAATCGAAGTCGTCTTGAGGCGGGCAGGCAGGCTGCCTCATCCTCACATAATCCTCTCGCCGTAATGCAGACGAGGAGGCGGTGGTGGGCAAAAAGAACCGGAAACTTCGGATCAACTTGAACCCTTTTTCCCCATGTCAATCTCAGTAGATCTGTCCCGAATCTTCCACGCGGGACTTTGCCATCCCCTTGCACCCTTGCCTCGAATGTCACAACCCGCCAGCGACGTGGCATGGTTGTCGGGCCGCCTCCTTCTCAGACGCGGCCCGACCACCACTGTCTTTTTTTGATTGATTTTTGTTGTGTCTTGCTCGACTCCCTGACCTGGACGGCCGCCAGCCGTTCGTGTACGAGGGGCAGCCGAGACGGCGCTCTCACGCACGTAGGCTCACAAAGATGAGAATTCAGACAGACGTGCATCCCGTGTTGCGCTGCATGGAGCTGAAATGGTCAGCCAGCCACCAGAAAAGGGAGCTGAGCATCTGCCCGATCCGTCGCCCCGTCGAAAAACGGACAGGCTGATGGCGATCAGGGTCAGGGTCTTTTGCTAGCCTCGCTGTGGCAATGATCGGCATTCCTGCGGTGAAGTGCAAAAAGGGGTCCATCGCACACGCGGGAAGCGGGCGGCAAAACGAGGGCAAGGCTGTGAAACAGCCGTGTTTCCATTTGCAAACACGCGATGGAAGCATCCCTTTTCTCTTTTCTTTTTTTCTTCCCTTTTCTTCTTTTTTTTTTTCTGCCTCAAACAACCATGACTTTTCCAGTATTCGATGCTTTGACGGCGAAGAGTTGATGGGCACGGGAACGGCCCGTCGGGGAACGTGCAACAGGGCCCAGGCCAGCTTCAGCTAGTGGTCCGACCGCCGTCCATGGTGGTTGTGTAGTCTGCTGTGATCCAGACCGTCGCTCCCCAGGCCAGATGGCCAGTCGCGCCGATCGGCCAAAGCTTTGTGGGGTTGTGCCGCTTGTCGCGCCCCGTCTGCAGCTTGCATATTGTTGGTCATGGAAACAAATCTATGAACCAGAAAGAAAAAAAGCCTCGGCGACTTATCATTCGCGCGCTTTACTTTCCAGACGGCCCTCTCATTCGCAGAGACGGGCCGGGAGACACGCAAGAGACGGTGGCCCGCCCCCGCGTGCGACCACAACCCCAAGGCGGTCATGTGTGCGATGGAGAAATGCTGCCCGCGCCCGCCGAGTGCGGCATAATTTCCTCATGCCGGGCGCTCAACTGGGTTGCTTGGGCTGTCGGCTTGCGGGTGGATAGGAAGTGATGACAGGCATGGTCGCCTTGTGTTTTGCACTGCAGCGTGGGATGACCCCAGTTCCTTTCTGTCCTTTCTGCTTCTGCGTCCTGGGGCTGGGTTTTAGCCGACCAATGGGATTTTATCCAAATCCCAAGCAGGGTCCTCTTGGCAGGCCGCCTTCCCGGTGAGCCGCCCACGAGACCCTTCATGTACGCCCGGAACGCCCGCCCCAGCCTCCCCCAGGTTGCCCGGCTTCCCGCATAGGGACGGACGCCTCGTTCGAATTACGCAATTTTTTCCTCGGTGTTGCCCCTTTGGCTGTGGGTCGGCTCGTTGGGCGCTGATCTGGGGTAAGCGTGCAAGGCCTTGGGGACGCGTGATGGTCTCGCAGGCCGGGTGCAGCCCGCCGCCGAAATGACACTTGACTTGATGTTAACCCCCTTTCCGTCGGCCGCCGTCTGCTCCCCGGGACCGTCATTTACATTGCGGTAGGAGGGCGCGTGGCGGTGAGAAGGCCGAAATTTCATGGCGGCGGGCAGTGGCAGGATTGTTCTCTTGGTTCCCGAACATCCATGCTATTCCCAACTCCCCTATCCCAGCTGCGAGGATGACTCCCTCTGGCAGCGCCGCACGGCTTTTCTTGGTCTTGGCTCGACGCATCTTCGGACCACTCTCTCCACTGCAGGCGGGGTTACGTCCCGCAGAGCCAGGCCAAGACTGGAGACGACCGCGCATTGAGAGGCCGCATGACCTTTTTTTTTTTTTTTTTTTTCTCGTCACTTCCACGTTTGCTCCTTGCGGCCGTGGGTACTCGACACGGCGTAGCGATCATGTGCCGCCAAGGTCTGGGTTGTGGCAGCCTGACTTGTCTGGGCAGGACGGCACTCAAATCTTTCATGGGGAAAATAGCCTAGGACCACGGCTGGAGCCGGAATTAAGCGCGATAGCCGCGTTATCGCGGCTATTTGGCGCGCAGACGCGCGCGTGGGGACCGAACCGGCGCCAGCCAATTGGGAAACAAGTCGTTCTGCCCTGTCGCAAGTCGGGCCAGATCGAGACTGCACAGTGGCAAATATCGGCGAGTTCGAGACGACGATAAAGCGCATATTTACATGGCGGTTTGTACTAGGGCCCCGTCGGACGTCAAATCCTCTCCAGCTGCACGACGCGGCTGCCATAGTCCCCGCTGAAGCTGTACTCCAGCCCGATGCTCATCAGCGTCGACCCCGAGTACGTGCTGTTGCCGTCCAGGCGGTACGACGCCGACGCGTCCAGCCCCTTGAGCCGCAGCCGCGGCCTGACCTGGTTGACGGTCGCGCGCAGCTGGAAGTGGAACAGCACGGCGCGCGAGCCGTCCTCGGATATGACCAGCGCGGCCGGCCAGTTGGAGTCCTCGGGCAGGGCGAGGCGCCACAGGTCGCCGCGCACGACGATCGGATTGACCTGCTCGGCCAGCGCCATCAGCCCCGGCAGCAGCGCGCGGTCGGCGGCGGGGATGTCGGACGGCTTCAGCTCGAACCCGAACGAGCCGCCCATCATGGCGACGTGGGCGCGGAAGGTGAAGGGTACGGCGCCGCGGCCGGTCTGGTGGTTGGGTACGGTCGAGACGTGGGCGCCCATGACGGCCAGCGGGTAGGCCAGCGAGGTGCCGAACTGGATGGAGACGCGGTCGAGCCCGTCCGTGTTGTCCGACGTCCACAGCTGCGGGAAGTAGTGCAGCATGCCCGGGTCGACGCGGCCGCCGCCCGACGCGCAGCCCTCGAACAAGACGTCCGGGAAGCGCGCCGTCAGCGTCTCGAGCACGCGGTACAGCCCCAGCATGTACGCGTGCCCGATGCCGGGCGACGGCGTCTCGATGAAGCCGCGGTTGTTGTCCCACTTGACGTACGAGACGGGCGCCGACGACAGCACGTCCGACAGCGACTTGATGATGAAGTCCTGCACCTCGGGCAGCGCCACGTTGAGCACGAGCTGGTCGCGCCGCACGGTCCGCGGGTAGCCGCCGGCGTGGAGCACCCAGTCCGGGTGGTTCTTGTAGGTGGTGGAGTTGGGGTTGACCATCTCGGGCTCGAACCAGAGCCCGAACCGGAGCTTGGCCGACGAGTTGGCCACGTCGAGGTCCGTCACCTCCTTGACGAGCGCCGGCAGGCCGTCGGGGAAGCGCGCCGGGTTGGCCTGCCAGTCGCCCAGGCCGGCGCGGTCGTCGACGCGCGGGTAGTCGACGCCGAACCAGCCGTCGTCGAGCACGAAGAGCTTGACGCCGAGCTGGGCCGACGACCGGGCCAGGTCCAAGATGGTGCTCGCGTTGTAGTTGAAGTAGAGGCCCTCCCAGCTGTTGAGCAGCACCGGGCGCGGCTCCTTGACGTAGCGCCCGCGCATGAGGTGGTCGCGCTGGAGCCGGTGCAGCTTGCGGGACATGCCGCCCACGCCCTCGGCCGAGTACACGGCCACGACCTCGGGAGTCGTGAGCGTCTCGCCCGGCGCCAGCGGCCACGAGAGCTGGCTGGGCTGGAGCCCCATGACGGCCCGCGTGAGCCCCTGGGACCCCTTCTCGACCTCGACGGCGAAGGAGCCGGTGTAGACGAGCGAGAAGCCCCAGGCCTCCCCTTGGGTCTCGGTGGTCTCGGGCGAGACGAGGGCCACGAAGGGGTTGTGCAGATGGGACGAGTAGCCCGTTGTGCTCCCGAAGCTGGATGAGTTGGCCTCTTGGTCAGCAATGATTTTCTAGTCGCGCCACCTCCCGACGCGGTGGAACGTAAAACTTACCCTTGCGTGCCGTAGTCCACCTTGCGTCGTACTCTCATCCCCTCTCGCGCCCAGTCGCCCCTCAGCTCGATCATCTCCATTTCTCCGAGCGGGAAGTCGACGCTGAAGCTTGCCGCCTTCTCGATCGTGATGGTCCCCTGGCCGTGGTTGGTGATGTTGGCGCTGCGCACGATGGCGTCGTGCTTGGGGAAGACGGAGTAGGAGAGATCCACGGCGATGGAGCTGTAGTTGTCGTAGAGGGACACGATCAGCGTAGAGACGTCCTCGCTGCTGCCAAAGGTCGCGGGGAGCCCGGGCAGGCTGGGCTTGCCCGACACGATCCTGTGGGACCGGTAGCGCAGGTCGCTGATGGGATAGCCCTCGGACTGGCGGATGGACACGGCGGGCACGCGGTAGTCGCCGCGGCCGAACTCGGGGAACTCACGCCTGATGCGGCCGATGTGGCCGACCCAGCCGTTGGGCTGGATGGGGATTTCGGGGACGGACTCGAGGGCAAAGGCGCCAAAGTGGTCCGAGATCAGGTCGCCCGTCTCGTCCTCGACGTGGAAACGGTACGACGAGTGAAGGCCATTGAGGGCGAAGGAGGTGCCGTCGACGGCGATGCCTGTGGATTAGCGGAAGTGGATAAATGGGTTAGCGGGAGTGGGAGATAAACGGATTAGCGGAAGTGGGAGGATTGGAGGATGTAAATGATGGGAGGGGAGCTATTCTAGGCTCGTCTACCCTTGGAGGTGCCGTTGACTCTGTGTGTGGATTAAACCAGGAATGTGGTAGGGTATAAAATGGAGGATGCAGATGGGAAAGAATAGAAGTCCTCAGACTCGCCTACCCTTGGAGGAGCTACCTTTGGCGATGATGACTGTGTGGGGAGACTTGCGGTAGGGTATGAAATAGAGGATGTAGGTGATGGGGATAGCTATTCCCAGGCTCGCCTACCCTTGATAGAGGAGGTGGAAGGATACAAAGCGGAGTGAAGACTAGACCGGGGCTAGTAGAACACAAAGCGAGGAAATACTAGACCAGGAACTGAAAGGACACAAAGCGAGGAAAGACTAGACTAGGAACCAGCAGGATACAAAGCGAGGAATGACTAGACCAGGAACTAGCAGGATACAAAACAAGATGTAGACGATGAAAGGACAGCAATCCAGACTTGCTTACCGTTGGCCGAGGTGCCGTTCTGGGCGACAACCGCGCGAGCAGCGAACAGGGCCGCGAACGCTAAGCGTCCCAGCCCGCCTTTTGCTGTCATTTTCCCTCGGACGGCGCGGGAGAAGGAGGGAGGAGGAGGAGGAAGAGGAAAGCTCTCGACTGGTCTCGAGGCGAGAAGCACCTTGGAAGCCTGGGCCAGGCCGGCGTTTTATCCTGCCGCCACGGTAGCCGACGGTTCTTATCGTCTATAGACAGTCAGCGTCTTGAGCCGCGATGGCACCTTCCGTCGGTTGCACCGGAGCCGAGAGGACGGATGGTTTGGCAGTTCCCCTCACGGATCGGCGGTCAAACTCACCTGTCTGACGCTCGCTGCAACCACAGCCAAACTTTTCGGGGAGCGGGGGATATGCATTGCGACGCTGCGAGATTAATCACGTAGCTTGCCATTGTCAAATGGTGTCGTCGATAGAATATTCAGCTTCCTTGTCGGGACCCGCGCGATGAGGGGTAGCTTTTTCTTGGCGCGACTGCCTTCAGTTCAACAGTCGCCCTGAAATGGATGCTTTTCCCGAGCTCGCAGTCTCCAATGTCGTATCGCCAGCACGTGCCTTGGCTGACAGAACACAAACATTGTACGCCTCACGTGGCGTTCTTTGCTTGCCATTGTCACATGATGTGTTTGGCAAGTGCTTGCCACACGGTCGGAACATGGCCGCGTCGAGATGATGGACGGTTATTGAATGATGGGGAGGGCAAGCAAGGCGGCAATGTTTCGTTTACGTGGTGTGACCGTATCGTTTCGCTGGAGAAGAGACGATTGTGTGCGAGCCGCGCTGCAATCATCACCCGGGCTTTTCATGTAGGTAGCCAGTGAATAGCCATGGTGCTTTGTTGCGGGTGCGTCTGGACGTGATACAGAGAGGCCGGCCCAGGGCCATAAAAGCCCTGCCGTCCGGCTCCTCTGGGTCCTGCGCTGCGGCTGGATATGTAGAGCGGGAATCAAGCCAACATGCCGTCTTCAGCAGTTGCCGAGATCGAGGCGAGGCGGGCGCGGCTGCACACGGGCCCGCGCGACGCGGTGCAGTACAGATACGACGTGCGGGACATTGCCGACGCCGACGCGCTGTCGGTGTACTACCGATTCGCGCTCGACCAGGTGGTCAGCCGGCTGGCCGTCGAGTTCCTCGACGACACGGCGGGCCCGGCCAAGCAGCAGGTGGTGTTCCTGCTGGAGATGAACCCGGGCCTCGGCCGCTTCCGCGCCGTCAGGCTGCGCATGGATCCCCCCAGCGGCGAGCAGACGACGCGGAGGGCGCGGGGGACCTGCAGGATCACGCTGCACATGGCCTTCGGCCTGACGCCCGAGACGAACGCCGCCTTCGTCTTTCCGCTCTGCCACAACGACTTTACGCTCTCCGACGTCATCGCCATCCTCAGGGGCACCTACAGACACGCCGCCCATCTCAGGTCTAGGGCGCTCCTGAATCTCGACAGCGACCTGACGACGTTCAACTTTCTCCGCATCAACGACCACGGCTGGGACGGGTGTCGGGACTGGATGTAGGTGCTAGGCGAATACCGACGTGGTGAAAGAAAGCTGACAGGAGCAAACAACAGAGCCCAGGCCTTTGCCCGCTTCTTCTACACGGGCTGGGTCCGCTGGAGGGTTGGGGACAGCCTCGGCCCTCCGCCCGAGGACCCGGAGAACGGCGGCGAGGACGACAACGACGACGACCTGGTCAGGACGGCGAGGCTGCTGGTGCCGTGCGAGGGTGCGGCGCCGATCGACTGGGACAACGCCTTCTTCGACCAGGTGGTTGGGCTCCGGGTCGAGAAGCCGGTGCGGGTGGACTCGGCGCCGGACTGGGCGACGACCTACTACGTGGACGTGGCGCTGGCCACGGGCGAGTTCCCGGACCGCAACCACAGGCACCACGGGGCGGTGCTGGTGGGAGACGGCCTGCAGGCCTGTCTGCCGTATCTGTGGAATCGGCTGCGGGAGGCGTAGCTGCGGTGGCACCTCGTGATTCGGTCTGTGCTCTCGGGAGCGTGTGTGGTGTCACGGCTTTTCTGTTGCGTCACTGCTGCCACCTGACGCCACTTGGAGATCAGTGTGACAAAAGCTGTCTTGCAATTCCGCCCCACCTCAACTTGGCGGTCTTAGTTTCCGTGTGCAGTGCTCCCCAAACCCCGACGATTAATCACATTTGACCTGCCAATGAAGCATAATGTTCAAGTAGAACCTCCTCCTCGCGGCGAATCCAACGATATAAATTACACGCGGGAGTCTTGATTCAGTATTGTTGTGCCGCTAAACGAGTGAGTTTGCTGGGAGTGGCATCAACTTCCATTTCTGGCGTTTGGCAAACGGCAGTGGGGCATCCACAGGACAACCCAACCTAGATCAAGGCCTCAACTGCCACTGTCCACCGCCCCACATCCTCATGAGCTCTCTCTTCCCTCACAAACCACAACATCTCCAGCCGGTTTGATCACCATATCTTGAAAAGCAAACGAGTGGTACCACTCTCACCGACCTCACCCGCAACATCCACTCTTCGAATGTCCTTCGCATCCGTCTCCAACCGTCACTGACCACCACCCTGCGCAGGCGTCTTCAACACCCAGTGCACTGGGCATCCATGCCCTGAGGCACCCGGAGATTTCCCAGTAAGCCAGAGACATCCTTCAATCTTCGAGACCAACGCGAACATCTGCTTGATGATAAAACGCCCATTTGCTAAAACAGAAATACAGACATCGCCAATCTCCCAGATCTCCGCCTAAAGTCTGCACCGGCATCTCCCACAACGCCGAGAACACCTTCCAGCGCCACCCGGACCTCAACGCAAGCCCTTGCCAAAAAGAAGCAAGAAGCAAGAAAGGGCGTGTCGGGTTTGGAAGGGGTTCGACGCCGGGCGGCGCGAGTCTCGGTCATGGCGCGAGTCTCGGTCAAGGCTCAAGCTCGTGGTGTTGTGGAACTGCGCGCAGACAACAAGCAGCACATCAAGAAGGGCGTTGCTGCTTTGGTACAGATCCTCTCTCGGAACGACCCCGGTCTTCTGATCTATCACCCTGCACACTTGGTGCCGCTGCCTTCGGCTAGCCGAGCAAACTTCCTCATCAAGAGGGTCCAGCATGACATGGAAAACAAGGTCGGTGAGCGCATCTCGGTCCCAGACAAAGATGGTGTTGCTCCGGCGTACCGCGTCATCACGGATCGGCCCCCTCCTCGGCCTGGAGAGTCGGGCGCCCCCAAGACAGACACCAAGCAGGATCAAGAGTTTGAGTTCGGTATGTACACAACGGAGTTCATGGGCCACCTCGACAAGATTGTTGAACGGATGCGGCTGCGGGGGTAGGGAGATGGCATCTGGTTCGCGTTCCTCCGGCTCCACGGCCGGTATCGACGTCGAGCGGCCTCCTCGGCTCGCACTCTCGACATGGACAGTGGTGTGGGAGGACGGGGCACGGATATAGCAGCGCTAGGCTTCTCTTGGCGTCGGGGGGGATGGCGTACACTTTATGCGTTAGATTTTGGCCACGGCCTTGTCCCACCGGAAATCAAAGCTTCTGCGGCGACGGGACCGCCTCTACGACCGCTCACATGGACTAGGGCTCAATAAAAACAGATTACAACAAACTCTCCCCCTTCCCCCTCATTGCCGGTATCTTTTTCCCGCTCGCTGTGCAAGGGATCTGGCCTGAGCGTGGAGCTCCAAGGAGAGACTCTTTGATGAGGGAAGCGTGGGACTGCTCGAGGCACGTCAGGATAAGGCTAAAACTCCATGGGGGCAAAGACGGGACGGCGGTGTCTACATTCGAGTATAAAATGCCCGAGGGTTGCAGACCAAGGGACAGGTAATTATGTGAACTCGGATCTTGATTAGCTTTTCGAATATCCCACCCGGCCTGGTCACACCCCCTTCTCAGTGGAATATTGACCCCAACACCTCGACCCACGCACTTGAGCATATACCAGCTTTGGATACTGTTGTAAGAAAATCCAGCATGACGCAGTGATTTCTACAATCACGGACACCGGAGACTTGGGAGAACTTGTAATTAGCAGAATCTGCCGAGCACGGGAGATGCTCAAGTTCCATAATGTGCTCTAGTGAGCTGCAAGGATGCCGAGGCCGAGAAGGGGTCTTTTCTTTTCTTTTCATCCAAAGCCGCCTGGCTCTAATACCCGGGCGACTCGGTCTTTTTCATACCCGCCGGGTCCTGTCCCAAGAAGGCCGCATACAACACTACCAGGTACATACTGGTTCACGTACGGCCCGGCCCGACGAACAAGTCCATCGCTGCGACAGCACGTTCACTCTACTCGCTTCAACGAGACGTCGGCGCCCGGCAATGCCCCGATATTGAGCCGGCCCCGCCGTTTGACTCGGTGTGGTTGCACTCGCAGGCCGTCGCTGGCACATACAGACATCAGTGCAACGTTGCACCGCCAACGATAAGAGCCTCCATCAAAGAGGGCACATGGCAACAAGGTCGTGGTTCATGAGCCGGTCGAGATTTGTATCAGCATTCTTAAAGGATGGATGAAGCCGAATGTGATTTGATGGGCGCGTCACTTGGACATGAAATTACACCCACCTTTGTCGAGTGGGGTCAGTGGAGTAAGACCTGCCAGGCACATGCGAACTCATGTGCGCCATCCGGCCAATGGGAGGTGGAAACCCATCTCGACACAGATCTCCCATCCGGGCACTTTGCTCTATTCGAGGGACGATGCTACGCTGTGGATATTGCGTGTGGCCTCGCCCGTTACGGCCCTAGCCGAATCTGTGCCCCGCACAAGACGGGCAGATCACTATTCTGCCAGTGCCAGCACCTGCACTGCTTCCCTCCTACAGTCGAGTGACATGTACGCCGTCACACGTGAGGCGGCCCACCCTGGGAAGTGGTGCAGGGATCGTCACGTCGGTCCCTTGCGCTGGGTACGGATGACCATGAACGCGGAGGTGGATGGGTGGTGATGGGTCAGTGGTCTAGACTTTGGCGTCAGAGATAGGACTTTTGGTGATATTTCTCCGATGCTACCCACTCCGTACCATCGCCTCGGGATTACCTGTGGCCGAGATGATATCTGCTGATGGCTTTGGGGGAAAGGATAGGCAAGTGATCTTCTGTTGCGCGTCTAGCGTTGTGGAAAAAATGGCCAGGGATGTCTGGGAGATATCAGATATGGATGTGTGCCGGCCTTGGGTTTCTGTAGATTTATAAATCGACGAGCTGCACGCTAGTTTATTAAAAACTTGGGATGGAGGACCGCAAGACGGCAGAGCGGAATTTTGCAGAATCCATAAGAAGTCCAGCAGAAACAAAACAGAAAGTTTCACGCGCTCCACTCGCTCTGCTCGTCGCTCTCCACGACAACAACACCACAAAACCACACTCACCACGACGGCGACCTGCTGTATCCACGAGCCATGCTTCCTCGCGCCTCTCTCCTCGTGCCGCTGCTCGCGGCCTGGCTCTTCCAGGCCGTGACGGTCGTCTATGGCTTCGACTCGAGTGCCCAGAACAACCTCGCCGTCTACTGGGGTGGGTTTTTTCCTCTTTTTTCTTTTCCACCTGCCACGGAAGCACCAGGCTGACGACCACCAGGCCAAAACTCCATCAACCTCCCGACGGGACAGAGCGGAGCACAGAAGCGGCTGTCTACCTACTGCTCAGGTACGCGTCCTACCCGACGGCAGGTCGGCGTATGATAACTGACCACCTGGGTCCGCAGATGGCAACGTCGACGTAGGTCTCCAGAGAACACTTCCCCCAGGAGATGAGCGAGAGCTGACGGAAAACTGACCGAAACAGGTGATCCCACTCGCTTTCCTCAACATCATCGTCAACCCCACGACCGTTAACTTCGCGAATGCCGGCGACCGATGCACGCCCTTTGCAGGCACGACCCTCCTCGAGTGTCCCGAGATCCAGTAAGCCAGCCTCGCCTTCCCCCTCAGTCAGTGGCAACCTCCCTGATCCCGCCCGGCCCTGACGTAACTCCTCCAGGCAAGACATCAAGGTCTGCCAGGCCCAGGGCAAGACCATCCTCCTCTCCATCGGCGGCGCCACCTACACCGAGGGCGGCTTTCCCTCCGAGGCCGACGCCATCGCGGCCGCCGACAAGATCTGGGCCATGTTCGGCCCCGCGCAGGCCGGCAACGCGCTGCGGCCCTTTGGCAGCGCCGTGATCGACGGCTTCGACCTCGACTTCGAGTCGCCCCTGTCCAACCTGCTCCCCTTCGCTCGGCGCCTGCGCGCGCTGACGGACGCCGGAACCGCCACGACGTCGCGAAAGTTCTACCTCACGGCGGCGCCGCAGTGCGTGCTGCCCGACGCGGCGCTCAACGTGGTGCTCGACTCGGCCGACGTGGTGCTCGACTTCGTCATGGTGCAGTTTTACAACAACTGGTGCGGCGTGCAGAACTTCCGCCCCGGCGCCGACGACCAGGCCATCTTCAACCTCGCCCAGTGGGACGCCTGGTCCGCCGCCCGCACCGGCGGCCGGACCAAGATCCTCGTCGGCGTGCCGGGACGTCCGGGCGCCGCCGGCTCCGGCTACGTCGACGCGGCCGCCCTGGCGACCATCGTGGCCTACGCGCGCCGCTTCGCCACCTTCGCCGGCGTCATGGTCTGGGACGCGTCGCAGGCCTGGGCCAACGCCGGATGGCTGGCCGGCGTTGCTGCTGCGCTCGGCTCCGGAGGACAGCAGCCGCCGCCACCCGTCACCACCACGACGGCAACTCCGACGACGCTCGTCACGTCCACCATCACGAGCAGCAGCACCAGCGCCACCGTCACGCCGACGCAGACGGGAGGACCGGGAGTGCCGCAGTGGGGGCAGTGCGGCGGCAGGGATTACACGGGGCCGACCGTGTGCCAGCCGCCGTACGAGTGCGTCTTTCTCAGCGAGTGGTGGTCGTCCTGCCGGTGATTCGACGGCGGCCACAAGGCGGTCGAGTCGCTTGTGGTCCTCCACGGCAGATGGGCTCGTATACCCTGGTTACGTTCAACTACGGCCAGTGTGCATTTGCTCCGACTGACGGTCCAGTGTGCATTTTGCTCAGACTGACGGTCCAGTGTGCATTTTGCTCAGACCGTCCGGTCCAATGTGGGATTTGGTTTTCTTCTTCAGCCACCAGGCCTTTTTCTCGGGTGCTGTCTATGGATTTGGCGGCCCCTTTGTACCTAGCCTGAATACTCTTTTTTTTCTTCTAAATCAACACGGGTCACTCTCTCGGAAGATGCTGATAGCAAGATGCTGAATCTCGCATGCCACGCCACGGAATAACTCTGATTCTCCGGGCCATGCGAAAATGCTCCTCATCGTTGCTGCCTTGCGTTAACTCTTTCCTTCTGTTTTTTGGCACATGCACAGCCAAAACCTTCGACCGCCATCCTGCCGAAGAAGGAAGGAAGCCAGGACCCGGGACCCGGACCTTCCCAACCTAGAATCTCCCACATCCACACCTGGCTTCGCCATTGTGCAAAGCGAATCCAAAACCCAACACTCAACACCCGAGACCGGCGAGAATCAAAGAACAAAACAGGACAAAGAACAAAGCAAGCAAGAAAGAGAGTCCACAAAGAAACCAAGCACAATGGCCCCGTCTTCCTCTCCGTGGATGGCCCTGAGCTCCTGCTGCAGCCGCGCGAGCAGCTCCGCGTCGAGCACGGCCAGCGAGCCCCTGGGCCCCCGGCCTACCAACATCGCCAGTCTCGCGTCCGCCTCGGCCGACGGCACCGCAGACCAAGACCAGGCCAGCGGCAGCGATGGAAGCCAGCAGTCGCAGGCCACCACCGCCAGCGTCGTCGTCAAGCCTCGAGTCAGGTTCACGGAGAGCACCAAAGGCGGCAGCAGCATCTCGAGCTGCGACGCCCGGGCGATCGCCGGCAGCGTCGCCTCTGGCAGCAACGACCACGGCAACGACGACGCGTCGGGAGCAGGCAGCGTGAGCGGCGCTGGCGTCGACGGTGCCGTCGACGCGGGCAACAAGACGACCGAGCCGGTCGGGCCCAAGCTCGCCAGGGACCCGTTTGCCATGTTCAAGACCCCTTTCGCCGCGTACACGAGCTTCCCGCCCCCCAACCTCCCGGGCTCCGACGCCGGCTCGAGCCCGACGCCGTCCAAGGCCGTCGCGGCGCTGCGTGCGATTCACGAGGCCAACAATGGCCGTGGTGGCAGGAGCTCGGGCGGCGCTGCGCGTGGACGTCGCGGCTGATTCTGCAGACGGACTCGTCCTCGCGTCTTCTTTTTTCCCCTCCACTCGGCTTGTCTTGTTGCAGCAGCACACGATGTGGCGCCATGGGTCGGAGTATGTGGGCATGTTGGGCGTTTCTTTTGGGACATCATGACTAGAACGTGGTTTCGCCGGACGTCGGTTGGGCGTTTCTTTTGGGGCATCATGGCTAGAACGTGGTTTTGCCGGGACATCGTTTCTTTTGGGACATCATGGCTAGAACGTGGTTTGCCGGGACATCGGTTGGGCGTTTCTTTTGGGACATCATGTCACACCGACGCTGGATTTGGCATGTGATCAGGCATTAAGACCTTGATACCTAACCCTTATTCTTGCGCTGATAAAAGCATGAATTGGGAAATCCCGGGATCCCGCATGAATCACGCGATGGCCTATATAACCTTTTTTAAAAACGTGCGAAATCCCGAGGGATTTTATTCCCCCAAGCATTTTTAAGGCTATAAATTGTGTGCGGCTACTGCTGTACGGGAGAGGAATTGCCACATCTCCCATTTTAGGTGCAAGCCCGGTATGCTGGTCGTGTCCGAAACCTCTCGGATGTGCATATCGGGCCCTCGGTCAACTGACCGAGGCTCTGTATGTAGAGTCCGAGGATGGGGCGGGCCGACGCCTTGGTCGTTTTTTTCGAGCATAGTGAAGGACCCGGCGGATTTGCCGGGGTGCTCGCCACCGTCGAGGCCGACCCCCGCGCCGAGCAGTCCCTCCGCTTCTCTACGGGGCTCAGCTACGGCGGCGCGATGTCGCTCAGCACCGCCTGCTCGCGAGGGAAGGAGTTCCGCGGCGTGGCCGTGCTCTCCAGCGAGCCCCTGAGCGGCTGCGTCGGGGGCGCGGACCCGGTAGCGTACTACGACCAGCAAAGCGTGTCGGACAACCTCCTGGCCATGGCCATGGGGAAGGAGCTGCGGGACAGGGTCGTCAAGAACAACGGGTGCGCCGCCAACGCGAGCACGGCCCGGCCCGCGAGGGGCAGCGGGACGCACATCGCCACGGACTCGTAAGGGTGCAGGGCCGGGTTCCCCGCGAGGTGGGTGGCCTTTGACGGGGACCACACGCCCCAGCCAGCAACACTTGGCAGGCGACGTCCGAAATCAAGGACATCTGCAAAGCTACCACACTATTCATGTTATTACTGTGCTGTAGAGCACAGTCATATTTAGACTGTAAAGTAAAACCGAATAAACGCATTCTAACTACTCCACTTGGCCACCACTGCCAAAGATGATAGAGCGTACGGGTGCTCTGGACCGAGGACTTGCTGCCGAGCCTGCGCACATTCCTTCATCAGCGCCAAGGCATCCGCATGCCGGTTTTGACCCTTCCAAGTGAAAGCGAGGTTGTTCATGCTGGTCAGCGTGTCGGGATGCTCCTTTCCCAGCACCCTTTTTCTCGTCTCCATCACCTGCACCTCCAACGACTCGGCCTCCTTCCACCGGCCCTGGTCCCAAAACGTTAATGCCAGGTTGGCCATGCTGGTCAGCGTGTCGGGATGCTCCTCTCCCAGCACCCTTTTTCTCGTTTCCATCACCTGCACCTTTAACGACTCGGCCTCCTTCCACCGGCCCTGGTTCCAAAACGTTAATGCCAGGTTGGCCATGCTGGTCAACGTGTCGGGATGCTCCTCTCCCAGCACCCTTAAGCAAACCTTAAATTCCTTTGCTTGTAAGCCTTCAGCCTCCTTCCACCGGCCCTGGTTCCAAAACGCCAATGCCAGGTTGGCCATGCTGGTCAACGTGTCGGGATGCTCCTCTCCCAGCACCCTTAAGCAAACCTTAAATTCCTTTGCTTGTAAGCCTTCAGCCTCCTTCCACCGGCCCTGGTTCCAAAACGCCAATGCCAGGTTGGCCATGCTGGTCAACGTCGAGGGATGCTCCTCTCCCAGCACCCTTTTTCTCGTCTCCATCACCTGCACCCCCAACGACTCGGCCTCCTTCCACCGGCCCTGGTCCCAAAACGCCAATGCCAGGCCGGCCATGCTGGTCAGCGTCGAGGGATGCTCCTCTCCCAGCACCCTTTTGAACGTTTCCATCACCTGCATAAATAACAACTCGGCCTCCTTCCACCGGCCCTGGTTCCTGTACGTCAATGCCAGGTTGGCCATGCTGGTTAGCGTGTCGGGATGCTCCTCTCCCAGCACCCTTAAGCAAACCTTAAATTCCTTTGCTTGTAAGCCTTCAGCCTCCTTCCACCGGCCCTGGTTCCTGTACGTTAACGCCAGGTTGGCCATGCTGGTTAGCGTGTCGGGATGCTCCTCTCCCAGCACCCTTAAGCAAACCTTAAATTCCTTTGCTTGTAAGCCTTCAGCCTCCTTCCACCGGCCCTGGTTCCTGTACGTTAACGCCAGGTTGGCCATGCTGGTTAGCGTGTTGGGATGCTCCTCTCCCAGCACCCTTTTTTTCGTTTCCATCACCTGTATATCCAGCAACTCGGCCTCCTTCCACCGGCCCTGGCTCCCGTACGTTAACGCCAGGTTGGCCATGCTGATTAGCGTGTCGGGATGCTCCTCTCCCAGCACCCTTTTTCTCGTCTCCATCACCTGCACAAACAACTTCCCTGCCTCCTCCCACCGCCCTCTGCCCAGAAGTACCGATGCTAATAACGACGTACTGGCCAGAGTCTTCTTATCATCTTCTCCTAGCCTCTTCTTACGACTCCTTTGCGCTTTGCCCACCATTCGCTCTGCCACCTCGTACCGGCCTTGCGACCACGCATACCATCCCCCGTTTTGCATAACACTTGCCCACAACTCTTGCATACCCTCCTCGGCTGGCCGGCAGTCTACGGCTGCCTCGACGTGCGCAAAAAGCTGCCGGCACGTCGCCCAATTGCTGTAGTCACCCGCCGGAAACGCTGCTGCCATCCGCTCAACAAACTGCTGCTTGAACTTGTCTTGCCGCCCATCCGCTTCCAACCACCTCCGCATCGACAGCTGCACGAGCCCGTGCATCTCAAACGCACTCCCATCTTCGTTCGTGCCCATAAGACAAAAGTCTCTCAGGATAGCCACATCGTCTTCAAAGCCGTTATCTGATTCGTCACTGCTGCTGCTGCTAAATTCAGATTCTGCGTCCTCTGACGCATCAAGGCGAGTCGCTTGCGCGACACCTTCGGCGTCGACGGGCTTCAGAAGCGATAGAGCGATGCCTTGTCGGTCGAAGAAGCTCATGAGCGACAGAAGATCGGCCGCAGAAGGTCTCCGGGAGCGGATATGGTCAAACGAGATCTGCCAGGTGGTAAGGATCGCGTTCGACGCGCCACCATCTCGCCGCAGGTCGCCCGCGTCGTGGGCTAGAAGCAAGGCCCGCTTGCGCTCGTTTTTGCGAAATTCGGCCAAGTACTTTTCAACCGAGCTCATCGGCGACCTTGCCTGGATGTACGCCGCCGCCTGGCTGATAGCAAGGGGAACGAGGTCGAGCGCCTGCGCCAGCTCCTTCGCCGTGTCTATATCCGAAAGCGGGCCCAGTTTTTTCTCCAGAAGCGTCAAAGCGTCTGCCGGCGCCATTGGTCCGATCTCAATGATGTTCTTGTGGCTTCCCGTAAGCCTGTATGCCAGGTCTTTATTGCGCGTTGTGACGAGTATGGATCCATTTCGGCTCTGTGGGAGGTAGTTTGCCAACGACTTCCCCTCGCGGGCGCCGCTCGTTACATAAAACACGTCTCGGTCGTCGGCACTGTCGAGGATGATGACCCACTTGCCGTTCCGTTCGTTGGACAGCCAGTTGTGGACGAGCAGTGGGATGTCGGCTTCGGGCCGGTTTCGACCGGGCAGCTTGACGGCGTCGGCAACGGCCCTGAAGCCTTCTTCGACGCGGGCCTGCGTGCCAGCGTGGATCCAAAAGATCCACCCATCGGCTGCTCCCTCGGCAATTCGGTGGGCAAACTCGATGGCTAGCTGTGATTTGCTACTGCTGGTCAGCTTTCTTCCGGCAGGATCAGAACAGAACCACGCGTACCCAATACCGCCCAGGCCTACAAGAGCCACACGGCCGGCCGGCTCGGAACATCGCTGACGAAGCTGGTCGAGAATGCCTCCACGGTGGACGAAATCGGAGTCGCGTGAGAAGGGGATGGTCGCGAACGGCTGCGGCGGGGTTTCTCGTCGTTCTGATGCAAACGTCAAACGTCAAACGTTAGCGTGACTCGGCAGTATGGATCGCGTCAACTTACCCGGCGGGAGGTGGATCTCTGCGCTGATCGTCCCATAGTTCTGTCCCACCTGCTGGCCCCGGTTTTCAGATCCAAAGGCGGATTGCATCATATGCCGTTGGAGAGGTTGCTGAAGCCGTTGGAGCGTTGCTGAAGCCGTTGGAGCGTTGCTGAAGCAGTCGGTATCGCGGTGTTTTGTCGCGGAAATAAGAATGTTCTCCGGCTCGAGCGGCTGCCTAGCCGCCGTCAAGCGGTGGCTCAGCTGCACGTGATTGTTGCCCAACCTTAGCAGCCCCTATGCGTGATTGCTGCCCAACCTCAGCCTTTTGTTATGAGGGATTTGCGTCCCGGCTGCCGTTGCAAATCTAGAAACTCTGGCCAGCTCGCCGCGATGGACCCCTTTAGTATCACAGCCGGCGCTGTGGGTATCGTCGCACCAACGCTGCACTGCGTGCGACTACTGGTGAAGGACCTACAAAACATTGTCGACGCACCTGATGCCGTGAAGGCGCTCACCAACGATCTGCAATCAGTGGGCCTTGCCCTCGCTTCGGTTCAAGCCATTACGGACCCGCAGTGGAAATGGTTGGGCGAGCCCGTTGCTGGCCAGTCGAAAGCTGCGATAGCTTCCTGCAAAAACTCCTGCGAAAGGTTCAAAACCTCTCTCGATCGCTGGACCCGGCACAGCAAGGATGGAACGCTCTCCTGGCGAGATCGCGCAACCCTTGGCATCTTTAGACAGGGCCACGTCAAATCCATATCGGAACAGCTTCAGAACTGCAACATCACCCTGACTTCCGTAGCCAGCATTGCGACATTGTAAGTTGGAGTTCGACTTGAGGAAAGATAAGCACTAATAGGTCCTAGACACAGCTCCCTCCAGCAGACCCAAGCGGCCGAAGAGATAAAGACAACGATATCGACAAAGGAGACGGCGGTTACCGGTGCGATTGCAGCGACGGACAAACAGCTGAGTGAGGTGAATGCCAAACTGGGAGCGCTTTGCCTAGCAAGGCCGAACGAGGGCGAAACGGAAGCCGACCGGGCCAGTGCGACCAGCCAGGTTGCGGTGGAGCAGAAAGCCCTGGGTGAGTCGCGCAAAGTGTTTGAAGAACTGCTTTCGGTTATCCAGACAGCAGCCGCAAATGCCCGGGCAGGCCAGGGACCCACAGTCACCTTTGGAAGTCATAATCAAGGCCAGCAGGTGGGGATTAACAGCGGCACCATCAGTGGCACCTTCGGCGGAAAGGCGTAGGACTGGTCAATCCCTGGTTTTTGTATATTTGTTCACTTGCTTTGCTGTTTATCGACAACCGCTTGAATCCATTTACAACTCGCGGCGTCAGCACCCCCAAAGCTCGCGGATGCTAGTTCTTGCTATGAATCTTGCGGCGGTTGGTAGCGGGGAAAAATTGGAGCAGAATTCACCGCTACGAAATGGAGGGCAGGCACGGACTCATGGTTGCATGACGACCTTGGAAGCCTTGTGGCTAACAATCCCGTTCATAACGGCGGGATACGTGCCGGAGAGTGCGAAGGAGCGTCCCTTGGGCTGGCCGACGTAGTTGACGTGTCGGAGACAGCCTGCGGGATGCACCTTGATACTCTACGAGCTGACGACTCGTCGAGCAACTGCAGCGCTTTATATGAAAGGACTCCGGCAGAGAGGACCGTTGAGCCACCCGGAAGGAGCACCACGGTCAGAGGCCAGGGCCGGACGGCCTATCTGGGCGACTCAGGCACGACAGGCGGCGCCTTCCTCCGGATCGAGCATGGGTGGCACAATCCCAAATTCATCCTCGCCGACTTTTTCCGGCGCTTTAGAACAGTTGGCGACCCGCGTGGCGTAAACGTCCTCAACTTGGGGCCTGTCCCAGGGTAAATGTTTTTTGGCCCCTGCCTGTTTTTACCTGTTTTTTTATGCAAAATAACTTTATAATAAGCTTAACCAAAAGCTTTATAAAAAAGAATGTACCTTTTTATTTTTATTTTTAACAATATTATTAAAATAACTATTGCATGTACTAGGGTACCCTACCCTGTACCTTTACTTGTTAGGGTAAATTTATATAATTAGTTTAAAGCTAGGGCATTGGCCTAGCTTACCTTGTACTACTTTTTTATTAAAGGGTTAGCTAAATTAACCACCTTGCAAGGGTCGGGTTAATACAAGTCACCTACTTTGCAGGGCAGCTACGTAAGTAAATCGCTCCTACAACCAAGTTAAATTTATCAGCTTAACGCAAAGATGGTTTTGGTAGCCGTGGGTCGATTTTTTGCAAACCTTATACAAAATAATTTTTCGAAAGGCCGCTAGGGCACCGGAACCCCCGCCTGCGCAAATCCCACGGTATCGATGTCGGAGGATATATAAGGGACTAAAGTTGGCTACCCTCGCTAAGAAATAACAAGCCTGTAACCCACAGCTTACTTGGGGGCCCTGCACAGCGCTAAGTAGTGCATTGCAGGGCCCGACCCCAACTGAACGTGCACCCGTCGGTCCTTGTAATTAGCGATGTGTCCCTTGTGCACTGCTATATATTTCAACAAGCCCCATAATAAGCAGCTATAACCTTCCAGAATCATGCGGACCTGCCGTCGAACGCTTGTTACGACCAGCCACAGGGCCGGTAAGAAGGGTCAGGAGGGTTGGGCAGAGAAGGGCCCGACGCTACGCCTTATACCCCGCTATCGGGTGGTTGGGTCAAGCGGTCATATAACAATGCGCCACGAAACCCGGATATGTTGGCTATATTCATATCTAACATATCCCGAGAATATATTGGCTATAGTCATATCTGACATATCCAGCGACAAGCGCACAGCACATACAAGTATATAAAAAGGCCTGGCCTCCTGGTTAAAATAGCCTTAACTGGTGCTCGGCATTAATTAATTTAAGTTAGCTCCAAGGCACCCCCTTAAGCAAGCAATTAAAATTATTATTTTATTAAACCCCTTTTAAATCACGTGCAAGGCGACCTTGCTACCAGCACTGCTCCGCTACCGCCCTTAAATGCCCTACCCTAAAAGCAAAAGGCCTGTTTGCAACATTTTAATTAATCCTGTTCAGCATTTACCGGAGGTAAAAAAGCAATAACGATATCCTCGGCGAAAAAACCCGAAACGAAAAAGGCGGTTTTAAAAAAAGAAGCGCCCCCCGTGCTTTATAAGTACAAGGGTATCACTTATAACCTTAACGATTCGGAGCAAGCGATTTTTACGCTTGAAACCATGGCCGTTAATTTAGGAGCTGTTAATTATTAATTTTAAAAAATGCAGTTAACTTTTAAAAAAGTATTGCAAAACCTTAAAAAATTAACCCAGTAAATGAATAACATGCAATTTTTGGAAAAAGTTGCGATTAAAGGCTTTAAAATGCCCCGCCCGGCCCGGTTTAACGGCAAAAACAGCAAGCTTTTTAAACCGTTCCTTACGAATTACAAGGCTTATTTTACTTTTTACGGCACGTAATTTAACATTAACGTAAAAAAGGTGCTATTCGCAGCTACCCTTATAAAAGGTAAAATAAAGCAATGGTTTTACCCAAGGCTTAAAAACGCGATAAAAGGAAAGGTTTAAACCTTTAATAACACCCGCCGTGTGTTTAACAATTAAAAAAAATTTAAAATAAATATCGGCAACGTTTATAAATAAATAAACGAACGGAAAATAGCCACGAGAAATTTTAATAACTTGGTTTAAAAAGGGTCGTGCGCAACCTTTACGGTAAATTACGAACGTATTACTTTAATCCTTAACATAACCGAAAAAACCAAGATTTACATTTATTATACCAAGTTAAAGCCCAAGGTGAAGGATAAATTTGCCAAAATGAAATGGCCCCAAGGTTGAACCCAGTACAAGGACCTGGCGGTTAAAACTAGCGATTAATTTTAGGAACGATAATTTGAAAGGGGCTAAAATAAAACCAGCAACCCAAAAAAAGGGAAATTCGATAAAAAAAACGCCCCCAAAGTTAAAAAAAAGGATCGCAGCGCGGGAGCCGCCCATTAGTAAAAAAAAAAAAAAAGTCCGCTAAGGGAACGCCAAAAACGGGAAATGTTTCCGGTATGGCAACCCGGGACACGTTAAAAAAAATTATCCTTAAAAGGATAAATAATGTCACGGGACCAAGCCCGCACACCTGTATTTAGCCAGCGATCCGCTGGCCCTTTACGGGGCTAACGGACTTTCTTCCTCGTGCAATAACAAATTTTTAACCTAGTACCAAGCTGCAATGCCGTAACAATTTGTTGCACTTTAATAAAAAAAACACGGAATTAGCGACAGCGTTCCGCTTTTTTTTTAACCCCGAAAAACAGCATTGCAGCAACCACGCCCCGAAAAATTAATGTTTAGCAAAAGGCCACCAACGCCATCACCATTTAACCCAGCATTAAATATTTAAAGTTATACCAACGTAACACTATTATAACAAACCGAGCCCAAAATACCTTAAACCTAAACCATGTTTCCGCCTCCTAATTGCTTAATGGGTATATTACCTTCCAGTATTTACTGGGTAATAGGTGCAAAATTAATTTCGCGAACCTGCAACGTGATATAAATAACGCTTAACCCAACTTATTAATACGCCAATTACACATGCTTATGCAAGCATTAAACATTAATGCCGTTACCTTTTAAAACGATTTAATAACGTTTTAAACCTAAATAAACGAAAATAACCTTAAAATTATTAGGTTAAAAGCAATAATAACCCAATTTTAAAAAATAATCACGCGATTTAACGCGGAAAATAACCGGTTAATATAATAACTCGTGCAATAACGCGCCGTACCACCGCTTTTTAACCTTAAACTTTTTATACCGCGCATTTTTACCCCGGGCACTTTAGCACTTTAATCACCCCTGTCTTTATAAAACGATAACGCAGCATTGCCAGCCCCCCATGTTGCAAACAAGCCTTCTGCTCCTAAGGTAGGGCACCTAGGGGCGGTAACGGAGCAGTGCTGGTAGCAAGGTCGCCTTGCACGTGATCTGGAAGGGTCTGGTAAAGCGGTAATCTTAATTGCTTGCCCAAGGGAATGCCTTAAAGCTAACTTAAATTGATTAATACCAAGCATAAGTCAAGGCTATTCTAACCAAAAGGCCAGGCCTCCTTATATACCGGCATCGGGCGCATAATCGGTTAACGATCGGTCTAATCACTGTAATATATCCTAATCATTGCAATCAGCCATATCGATAATGATCGTGGTAATATATTTAAGTTTAACATATTTTACCGATCGCTTAAACCGTATGCCTGCCTTCCCAGCCACCTAGCAGCGGGGTATAAGGCGTAATGCGAGGCTTTCGCACCCCGCCCTCCTAACCCTTCCTGCCGGCCCTGTGGCTGGTCGTAACACTAGGTCTCCTTTTCTAGGCCAAATCCCTTTAACCGAACTTGTTTTATTTTTTTAATAAATGCCTTATTTTATTCCTTACTGCGTAACCATATTCGAACGGGTGCAAAAACGCAAAATTTTTAACGCGCGCTCGTTAATTTATCGAAGCGCTTTTTTATCCGTTATTTTTTAAACCTTTTCCGAAATGCCATCCTGTTTTGCTTGCAAGGCTGCAGGTTTTTCCTTTTACCAAGTGTTTCTTAAAAATTTTTTTTATTATACCGAATGTATCCGCCTGGGTCGGTCGCGTTGCGATATTTTAGGGGTTTTTATTAAGCAATTGCGAAAAATTGCCAAGCAGCATTCCAAGCTGGACGCGAAACTGGCCGCTGCCAAACGGTCTCGGCAAAATGCCAAGGGGTTAATGCGTGCCAAAAGCGACCGTGTTTAACGGTTGCGCGCTTAAAAAAACCTTTGGTTTAAACAAATAATACGTGCCGTTTATCGGGGAATTAACAGCGTTAAGGAGCTGGAACGGGTCGAGCAGGAAAAGGCCGGATAAGGTGCCATGGCGCCCCCTGCTCCAGTCAAGCCCTTGGCAAACCCCGACTGGTTTTCCTTAATACCGGGCTGGAATAACGTAAACGCGTTCGCCCTTTTTTAATCGGGTTGGTAATTTTTTTTTCCATAATTCTTTCGGAACGCCTGGCGCAATGGTAGCATGCTTGCCTTTATGCAAATGGTTCCTGGTTCGTTTTTAAAAGTGTTTTAATTATCCTTTTTTAAATTCCTGCGGGGCTTCGAAAGCGGATAATTTTTTCCGATACCGCCGTTAACCGTTTTTGCAGCTTTTTTTGCCGATATTCCTGTAAAAGTTCCTAGCAATTTTTAAAGTTTATAACTGGTTCTTATAAATTATTTTTATTACCATACCTTGCCCATTTAATTAAATACTGCTTTTTACCGTAATGCTTGCAATTATTAAAAAAATTTTTAATTTTATACTTTTAATTTAAGTTAATTTCCATTAATTTCGTGCTTTTAAATCCAGCCGGGGCCGGCTTTAACAGGGAAACGTGAAAAATTGGATGGATTTTTATGGTCGGGAGTAAGCGTAACTTATAATTTACCGGCGAAATTATTTTTTTAATTTTAAACGGTTCAAGTTTTTTATAATTTAATTTATCGTTTGGTTGTTTTATTTGTATATTTTTACGTAAAAAATACACGTTATTTCCCTTTTTAAAAGTTAGTTTTTTAATTTTTCGTTTATTAACTTGTTCCGCCATTCGGTAACGGGCTTTTTTCAGCTCGTTTTAAAGGTGTTTATATAATTGAATTAACTTTTTTACGTGCAGTTTCGCTGTTAAAGCTTGTTTAACTGCTTTAAGCTTTTTATACATGGTGGGTATTAGCCCGTAATTGGCGTAAAACGGTGCAATTTCCATAACTTTATATTCCGAGCTATTATATGCAAATTATGCCATTAAAAGCTATTGTACTTAATTTATTTATTTATAATTAATATAATAATATAAGTACTGTTTTATGGTTTAATTTATCCGTTTTATTTATTCGTTCGTTTATAAATAATAAGTTATAAATAATGCGTGTTTTATTTCTAATTAATTAATTAACGTTTTTTAAAATTTGCTGGTAAATAGCTTATTTTTATCCGTAATTAATCGTTCCGGTATGCCATGCTTTATAATAACATGCCGAAAAAAAACATGCGCTAAATTTTTAACGGTGCTGCTTTTTTTATACGGTAGGAACAAGGCCATTTTAATAAATTTATTAACTATTACTAAAACGCTGTCGTATATAACTTTTAATGCTGGATTTTTAAATTTAAATAATTTTATTATAAAATTTATTGTAACTTTTTACCATGCTTTATTTAGCGTCGGCAAAGGTTAAAGCGTTTTATAAAGCTTGTGCCTGCTAACCTTATTCTTGGTACAGCTTTTATAATTTTTAATAGCGCTGTAAACTTTTACCCGGGTTCCCGTAAATTCGTGGTGCTGCCGGAGTTTTTTTTATGTTTTAATAACTTTTTAATATTCGTAAGCTGGTAAACCGTAAAAGTATAGGATTTTTTTAAGGTTTTATGCTTTTTGAAATCGTGTAGCTATTGTAATGGTTCGTTAAGCCGGGATTAAAAACCCGTTTAGTCCTTAAGCCAAGATCGCTCGCGTGGCTTTTAGCGTTATAACTTTATAATTAAGTTATTGGTTAAACGCGTTTGTTTGGCCGTTTTCCGACCCTTTACAATATTTAATTTTAATATTAAAATTTTAAAGCGTTTCGCTTTAACGGATATATTGCTTGTTTAGCTTTTTGCTAATTGTAAAGTTTGTTAAATTTTTATAATCCGTTTAAATTATAACTTAATGGTTGGTTTTTTTTAAATAATGGCGCCATTTTTTTAAAGCCCTTATTATAATTAAAAGCTTTTTATCGTAAATTTAGTAATTTAGCTCCGGTTTATTTAGCTTTTAAGAAAAGAATGCGCAGGGGTAAAGCTTTTCCAGTTTGTTTTGTTAATTAAGCTAAGCTTTTATAGCGTAATCCGATGCGTCGGTTTTAACTTTAAAAGGTTTATCCGGGTTTGGTATTGCTAATACAAGTTTTTTTGAAATCGCTTGCCGTAACGTATTAAAAGCTTTTTATTTTTCGTTTCCTTAATGGAACTGGATGTTGTTTTTAGTAAGGTTTGTAAATGGGATAGCTTTTTTGTTAAAATCCTGGATAAAATGTCGGTAAAAGTTTATAAATTTAAAAAAACCTCGGATTTTTTTTACCGTTATGGGCGTTGGCCAATTTAAAATTGCTTGGACTTTTTTTCGTTCCATTTTAATTTTTTTTGGGATAATTTTATATTTTAAAAATACCACATGTTATATGTGCCAGGCACATTTCCTTGCGTTAATTAGTAAATGTGCTTTTTGCAATTTTTGCAGTACCTTGTGTATATGCTGCCGGTATTTTTTTAAAGTTTTTGAAAAAATTAAAAAATCGTTTAAATATACCAAAATAAAAAGATCCAGGTATTTTTATAACCAATGGTTAATGGCTTTTTAAAATGTAACCGGGGCGTTAATTAATTCGAAAGTTATAACAAAGGATTTAAACGTGCTTATTTTTATTTAAAAGGCCGTTATTCATTTATGTTTTTTTTTAATCCGTATTAGGCCGTAAACCTTCCGTAGGTTTAAAGCCGTAAAATATTTGGCCCTTGTAAGCTTGTCCCGTAACTTTTTAATTAATGGTAAAGGATACCGATTTTTAATCGTTATTTTATTAAATGGTTAATAATCGATGCATATCCTTTTTTTTTATCCTTTTTAAGTATAAACAGGATTGCGTATTCGATTAATAAATTTAAAGGTTTAATAAATCCTTTTTTAAGTTTTTTTTTATTGCTTCCTTTAGCAGTTGCTGTTTTTTAAGGTTCAAGGGGTACAGTTTTTAATAATTAAAATTCGTCTTTTTTTTAAATTTAATAGCGTGGTTAAACGGTTCGTGCCCCGGAAGTACCAACTTTAAATTTCGCTAAAATAACCTCCAGTACTGGTGGTACTTTTAGGGTACGTTTGCCATTTTTTCCGCTAATTTTTGGATTTTATTTAAAAAAATGTCGCTTATAAATAATTGCGTTTTTTTTTATGTTTTTTGCAAGGGTTAACTGCTATATTTTACCGTTATCGCGGCCATTTTTTCCTTTATTTAACCTTTATGGTTTAAAGCTCGTGGCTGTTAAATTTTTACAAGTTCCGATAATACCTTTTAATAAATTTAGCCAATGGTTTAATTTATTCGTAAATTGTGTTTTTTAAATTAAAAAAATTTTAAAATTACATTTGTTCCCTTTAAGGCCGTTATATTCAGGTTAATGTTAAATTTTTATTAGTACAATCGTAATTTAAAGTAATCGGTTTTAAATTCGACGGTGCCTTTATTATATTTAATTAACCGTTTTTTCACGGTTTTTAACCGATATGGCTCGATTTTTATTCGTATAGGTATTTTATACCTCGCTGCTGCTTGCGGCGTAATAAAATTTTTTTAAGCTTTGCAATTAATTATAACTTTTAGCTTATAGTTTTCCCACCATACCTAAATAATTAATTATTTATCGGGATTTTTAATCGTTGCGGCTAGGGTTTTATTTAATCGTTATCCTTTTTATGCCTTGGTAACGGATAAACCTTTTAATTTTTTGGTTAAATGGCGGATAATTTCCCAAATTTTTCCTTTAGGTTTAATTTAGCTTTTTTTTCTTTCCGGAATTACTAATCCTTTATTTTCGGGTACATATGTACCTTGCATTTAATATATTTGCATTTGTACCATGTAATAACGCCGGCAACACATTTTATTAAATATTCGGGATCGGGAATAAATATTGCAAAAAACGGGTTTTACGTTTTAACCGTCCATTTTAATAGCTGGAATGCTAGCCGGAATTGTACCCGTGATCTTTTTTCCTATTTTTCGGGAAAAAAATTATTTTCCAGCTTTTTGCTCATATAAACCGCACAGTTGGTTTAAAAGCATTTAATTTAAAACAATCACTGGTATTTTTAATTGTTAAGTTGCAAGTTGGCATAGTTTTTTAAATGGCCATTTTAGGCCTTTCCGAATCACGATCGTTATATGCTTTCTTTTCGGCCTTTCCTTTTATAAATCACTTTTTACTTGTCGTTATACCATAATAAAGGGTTTTTTTAATTATTATTAACCGGGGTGGTTTTAAACAGGGTTTTATTCGTTACGTTTAAAAGGGTAATGTTTTAAAACGCCCGGCTAATTTCCGTGCGGGTTCACATTTAGTTGTTCAAAAAAATGTAATTTTTAATTCCTATTAAGGGGCTAAAAGCGATATAATTAACCTTTAGCTTATTTGCTATCCATTAATAGGGCGCCAGTGTTTTTTTTTTATAACCCGCGCCATATAAATTTAACCAAACGGTTGCCGATCCAACTTTTTTGCCTCCTTTTAAGCTTTAATATTAAAGCTGCTAATTTTATCATGCTTTTTTATTTAAGTACCTGGCATTCCGCCTGGGTTTATTATTTTTTGCATAACTGCCAAGCTTGTAAAGCACTGGATAAAGCTTTTACGTTCGTTTCGTAAAGCGGTCGTTATAATCGTTCCCATTTATTCCTTTAATTTTTAGCGATCCTTTTCTTGGTACCGTTACCAGGCCGCCTCGTCCTTTAACGTTAAACTGGCGGGGTTATCCGGCTCGTTACCCGTATCGTGCTAAATATTAGCCATGGCGATAATCCGGTTTCGCTAGCAGCGCTTTTTAAATCGGGAACATTACCTTAACCCTTTTTTATTAAATTTATAAATGTAGCACCTGTTATTATAGCAACTGGTCCAGCTGTAACTGGCCCCGGGGCATAAAGTTTATACTTTTTCCATGCTTTTAATGTTTGCCATGGCTGCTTATTTATCTTTTTAAAAATAATCCTTTTTAATATGTTCTAATTTGCTATATCGGAAGCATTTCCCGTTTTTAGCGTTTCCCTATTAAACTTTTTTTTTTTTTTTATTAATAAGCGGCTCCCGCGTTGCGATTTTCCTTTTTAACTTTAAGTTCGTTTTTTTTTATTAAATTTCCCCTTTTTTAAATTGCTGGATTTGTTCCGTCCTTTTTTAAATTATCATTCTTAAAAGCGGTTGCTAATTTTAATTGCTAGGTTCCGGTATTGGGTCCAGCCTTGGGGCCATTTCATTTTAACAAATTTATCCTTTATTTCGGGCTTTAATTTGGTATAATAGGTATAAATTTTAATTTTTTCGGTTATGTTAAAAACCGAGGTAATGCGTTTATAATTTACTGTAAAAAATGCGCATGCCCCTTTTTAAACCAAATTGTTAAAATCCCTGGTAGCCACCCGTTATTCGTTTATTTATTCGTAAATATTGCCGATATTTTTTTTAAACTTTTCCCAGTTGTTAAACATGCGGCGGGTGTTATTAAAAGCATGGGCCTCCCTTTTTACTATATTTTTAAATTTTAAATAAAACCATTGCTTTACTTTACTTTTTATAAAGGTGGTTGTAAATAATACCTTTTTCGTGTCGGTATTAAAATTTTTGGCATAAAAGGCGAAATAAGCTTTGCAATCCGTTAAGAATGGCTCGAAAAGCTTGCTGTTTTTGCCGTTAAACCGGGCCAAGTAAGGCATTTTAAAGCCCTTGGTTACGACTTTTTCCGTAAGCTATAAATCGTTTATTTGCTGGGTTAATTTTTTAAGGTTTTACAATATTTTTTTAAAAGCTAATTGCATGTTTTAAAACTGGTGGTTAACAGCTTTTAAATTAACGGCCATGGTTTTAAGCGCAAGGGTTGCTTGTTTTAAATCGTTAAGGTTATAGCTAATGCCCTTGTATTTATAAAGAACAGGGGGCGTTTCTTCTTTTAAAACCGCCTTTTTCGTTTCCGGTTTTTTCGATAAGAATATCGTTATTATTCCTTTACCTCCGGTAGGTACTGAACAGGATCAATTAAAATGTTGCAAACAGGCCTTTTGCTTTTAGGGTAGGGCATTTAAAGGCGGTAACGAAGCAGTGCTAATAGCAAGATCGCCTTGCACGTAATCTGGAAGGGTTTGGTGAAGCGGTAATTTTAATTGCTTGCCCAAGGGGATACCTTAAAGCTAATTTAAATTAATTAATACCAAGCATAAATTAAGGCTATTTTAACCAGGAGGCCAGGCCTTTTTATATACCGGCGTCGGGCGCATGATCGGTTAACGATCGGTTTAATCACTGTGATATATCCTGATTACTGCGATCAGCTATATCGACAGTAATCGTGGTAATATGTTTAAATCCGACATATCTTACCGATCGCTTGGACCGTGTGCCTGCCTTCCCAGCCACCCAGCAGCGGGGTATGAGGCGTAGTGCGGGGCTTTCGCACCCCGCCCTCCTGACCCTTCCTGCCGGCCCTGTGGCTGGTCGTAACACCCCACCACCCCGCCGGGACTTTAATAACGTCCCGCCCGGTAAACGCCGAACCGCTTATTTTTTTTAACGCTTAAACGGACGATATTTAACGTTAAAAAAAGTACGTTACGTAAAAATTACTGCTTAATATTAAATTTACCCTTAATGGCGCCTTTTATGGCACCTTAACGGTTTAAATGCTATATATAACCCAGCGCCTTTTAAAAAACGCGTATTAACACGTTTAAAACGCAATTAATTCGGTGGCAATAAATTTATTAAACCTTTTCATTTAAACCAAAAACTTTTCCAATTACACCTTTTTATTCGACCTATTTAACCCGGTTTATTAAATTTAAAATATTAGGGCGGCGGCCCGCCGGAATTTTAACATTTTAAGGTAAAAAAATACCAGGTTTAGCAATTTTATTAACTTATTTATTCGCTTGGCGGATATAGGCGAATACCCGGTAAAAATGCAGGTTAAAGCCTTAAAAAGCAAAATTAGCAACAAGCTTTTTAAAACCGTCGTGCATTAAATTAATAAACCGGAACCCGAAAATTTTAACGAATGGGTTAAATTATACCGAAACTTATTTAATAACCTTGTAAATTACGCGCATAAAGCGCAACAAACCAACGTTCCGTTACCGTTAAAATATATTAACCATTTATTAAACCCGGCCCTAGCTTTAAAAAGTAACCCAATAAATTTTAATAAAATTATAATAAAAACACGCCCCCCGTTTATTAAAGTATAAAAAAAACACCGGCGTGCCAATAACCTGTGCCTGTATTGCAAATAAACGGGCCATTACGCTTTTATATGCCCGGCAAGGCCTAAATAATAATAAAATGCCAGCGGGCAACAAGTAAAAAACAAATAAATCCTGCGAATAATCGCGCGCGGAACCATTAAAAAATTTAAAAACGGTAACAGCGGAAACAAAATAACGTATATTTCCATTTTATAGGATTTAATACAACGTTTTCCTTTAATATTATGCTGCTCCCTTACGGGAATTAATCGGTACCTTATTAATTACTAGTTAATACGGGATGTTCCTTTTAAGCGTTTATTAATAATACATTCGCGTATACTTATAACCTGTTAAAATTTTAATTATTTAAATTAAAACCTTTTTAACTTGCTAATAAAATATTGGTAAAACGCATTATAAAATGTGTTAAAATAATACATACGTTTAGCAATATTATAAAAACTTTAATTTTTTATTGCTGGCCGTTAAAGGGCCCAAACGTTATTTTAAAACTGTTATAGCTTTAACATTATAACCCGGTAATTAATTAGGCCGCGGGAACATTAAATATAAACGGCATTACATTAGCGGAAGCCGAGCAACCAATAACTATTAACGCGAAAATCCATCTCTTGGGCGCACCCAACTTTTTAACCTTTTATAAATAAAAAGGCGTGCAAGTACAATTTATAACCTGGGAAAATTTTTTTGCAATTATAAAAAGGAATAACCCGTTAAACCTCCGGTTATTTAATAATCTCGTTGAAAAAACGCTAATAACAATCCTTTAAAGCATCCTTTAAACGGAAAAGCTCCCTAAAGGCACAAGGTTAAAACCAAGGGTTTAAACTTTCAGGAACTGGATTAAAAAAGCGCCGCATTTACGCCGGGTTTTTAACGAAAATATTTAAAAATACCTAAATAAAAAATCCCCCATTACAATAAAAAAAATTTTAAAAAAACTTCCCTAAAAATTGCACGATTTTGCTAAATGTTTTTTTTTATAAAACGCAAACATTTTCCCACTGCACAGGCCGTTTAATTATAAAATTAAACTGTTACCCGGTAAAACACCACCGTACCATTATAACCGAGCCATATTACAGTAAAAATTACGCGTAATAAAGAAATATTTAAACGAGCACTTAACGAAAAGCTTTATCCATCCCAGCACATTACCAGCGGCAGTTCCAATCTTTTTAACCAAAAAACCGGGGGAAAGGATCCGGGTTTATATAAATTACCGGGGCTTAAATAACGTTACGGTAAAAAATAAATACCTTATCCCACTAATTTAAAAAACACTTAAAGCGTTGGCGAAAGCAAAATGGTACATAAAAGTAAATATTACCGCGGCATTTAATCGCTTGCGTATTGCTCCCGGAAACGAGTGAAAAACAGCATTTATTACTGTTAATGCATATATTGCATATATGTATAAAGGCTTGTAGCTTATAGCAATGCAGCCTTATACACGGCACACGCCCGCCACGTTGCCAAGGTTAC